>JARHVA010002338.1:610000-677500 GCA_037957365.1 Torreya grandis
ATTAGGATGTTAAAATCATCACTCATCCAAGGGAGTAATTACCATAGACTCCACATCCTATAAATTTATTGGAGGATGACAATAAAATTAACCCAGAACCCATGGGGAACTATGACCATATTAATGACTTCACAAAGATATTTTAAAACATTTTATTCATGGACCTCATCAATAAATCTTATTCCCATTGCCTAGAATTACTTAATTCCTTAATTTTTTAGAATTTGTATAGAATTACACCTCTTCCAAAATCCTAAATAAACCATATACATATATTTATATGTATATGCCTTGGTATGATTCAAGAGACACTAGATATTTCTTTGACCTTAAATGTCTACCTAAAAATGTTGAGATGGTTAGGATAAGTTATCTAGTATTGTACTTATAGGTTTTGATTTAAAATAACTAAGTCAAAATAATAATGGTTTATGATTGTGATGTTATCTATATAGTTCCTTTATGGTTTATCCAAAATATTAGATATGGATACACCAATTATTCTATGATTAGAAACATCTTGAGAGATCATGTTAGCTTCAAAAGTGTTTCAATTGGGACAATTATGTTACTAGTCACTTTAGTTATAAAACCTATGATCATTTAATTTTATGTCATAGACAAAGATAGTAACTACAACATGATCCTAGGCAGACCTTAGATCCATATGATGAAGGCAGTACATTCTAACCTCTTTCAATAAATCACGTTCTTACACATGGGAAAGGTATTTGTTTCTTAGTTTGATTTAAATTCTTTCAAAGGATTCATATTAAATATAATTTACCTAGTAATAGTGTAGTGAATCCCCACCCACTTTCCAAATACAAAGATCTTATCACAACCAAAACATGTGTTTTTAAGTCAAGATCTAAATGTCTTAAATCCTCATCAAATGAGAAACTTATGGAAAAGGGTATAATAATAATGGATAAAATGGGTGAAGATAAACTTGGAAAAATACTAGACATCTCAACCAAGTCAATATATCATATAATTATCATCTTATAAAAGGATGAACCTATCAATCTCCCATTTGACCCACATGGGGTTGAAACTTATATCCCTCATAAACATGTTGGTTTATAATATGTTAATTCCACTAGTGAAGTTCATCATAATAGCATAGTATGAATATTAGGGTATGAATATAAACCTTCCAAAGATACTAATGATCTTCCACCTCAATTTAATTAACAGATGCCCCATTATAAAGGGGAATTCTTTTTTT
Source organism: Torreya grandis (assembly GCA_037957365.1). NCBI lineage: Eukaryota > Viridiplantae > Streptophyta > Pinopsida > Cupressales > Taxaceae > Torreya > Torreya grandis. Next base: position 611,232 of record JARHVA010002338.1, read on the forward strand.
TGAACATTAGGTTAGATAATGAAACCATTGATCTTTATCTTACCCCATAAGTGCTTAAATAAGGAAATTGAATTTCTACCCAATCACTATATATGTTAACATTGGTTTATAGGAATAACCAAAAGTACTAAATATTGGATATTCTCTCTCCCTTAAGGAATTAGAAGACCATGAAAATCTTTTGGTTGAGTTTTCACAATATTTTGCTTTATCTAACATAATTATGGCAAGACATATGAAAAATGATCATACCTTATGATGAGTGTTTTCAATACCATCAAAAATTTTATGATTTACCTATTTAATTTGGATACCTTTTCCTAATGCTTGATATTATAATTTATAAAAATAAAGGAGAGGATTGGAAATCCATACCTAATTGATTAGGTCCATATTTGGTAATATAAGACTTTCACAATGGATATTTTTTATTATGAACCTTGGAGGGAAAGGAATTTTATGAATTTGTGAGATATTTTAACATTTAATGTTATTTCATATATATCTTTAATCCAAAATTACCCTTTATTCATTAATTAAAACTTTATTATTTTTTTGTAGTTCTTGCATTTTAGTTATTTTTTTAGGATATTTATCAAGCTATAAGATCATGTGATGAAAAATTTAAAATGAAACATATCATTCCATATTTTCATATTACCCAATTTCATAATGTAAAAACATACTATAAAAATCCAAGATAAAGATGTAATAGAAAGATGTAAACAAAGAGTGGGGATAATGGTTAATCAATACTGGCAGAACAACACTTGGGTAAACCTCACTGACTATGATCAAGATCTCAAGGATATTCAATTATCCCTAAATGCTATATCCCTATATCCTAATCAAGAAGATAAAATTGTTTGGTATCAGGAGCCAAGTGGACAGTTTAAAGTCTCTTCCATCTTCATCTCCAAGGGAAATGGCAGAAAATCGTTATGGACAAGAGCCTGGATTAAGGGGCTCATTCCTAAAATCAAGTTCTTTTTCTGGCCTTCTCCAAAATAAAATTTTGACTCTGGATAATTTACAGAAATGTGGAATCAATATTGTTAACAGGTGTATTCTATGTAAGAGAGACCTTGAAGATAGAGATCATCTGTTTGTGAATTGTTCCTTCACTCAGCTTGTTTGGAAGGAGGTTCTCAATCTGTGGGGCATTACATGGATTCATCAAAAAAATGTTGAACTTTCTCTCAAAAGCTGGTATTGCCCTTCAAATAATCCTGAAGTTCTCTTCTTATGGAAAATTACTCTTCCCCATATCTGGTGGGGAATTTGGAAGGAAAGAAATAACCGAATATTCAGAAACAAAGAGCTCCCTGGATGGGTGGTTGGCTAGAACATCATTAGAGCTCTAACGGAAAATTTTTCTTCTCAAAAAAATCTAAGGTATAATCTCAATGTGGATAATCCTCTGAGGAAGGATATTATTCTCGGTGAACCTGATAACCCCAGATCAGGTGTGACTTGGATTAGTCCACCTCAAGATTGGATTAAAGGTAACTTTGATGGTGCAGCAAAAGGGAACCCAGGAAATGTTGGTTGTGGTGGTGTTCTGAGAAACCATGTGGGAAGGGTTATTGATGCTATTGCAATTCCCATTGGTATATCTAACTGCCACATTGCCGAAGCTACAACTGCCCTCCAGACCCTTAAATTAGTTGTGGACTCGGGATATTCCAAATTGTGGCTTGAAGGGGACTCTTTGAATGTTATAAATATCCTTAATAATAAGAATACTGTGTCTTGGACAATAGAGGATAAGGTAAAGGAGATGAAAACTCTTTTGAATAAATTTGAAGAAATAAAAATCACCCATACCTACCGTGAAGCCAATGGTTTTGCAGATTGGCTTGCCAATTATGCTGTCTAGGAAGGGCAAAAAGTGAGGTGGGATGAAACCTTAGTAAGGAACGTGGATTTAAGGGCAATCATTCATCTCGATGCCACACATGCGAAAGAAGGTAGGATTGGAGTGTAATAAAATCTTAATGAGTAGGAAGAGTGGCAACACGGGGAAAGGAACCCAATTATTAAAAAGTAAGGCCCTCAAGAGGGAGAAGCGGATCCTGAAAAGCCATAAACAAATTTGACATCCCAATCAACTTGACAGTAGGAGGATCCAGGGTAATATCCACAGTAATCGGGTTTCAAAGAAAATGAGTATGGTGTGTGAAAGGAAGGGAGAACCCCGTAAATAGGAGCCCAAGAGCTGTGTAGAATGGAGAGAGAAACACCAAGTCTGGGGAATTTTGCAGAAAGGAAATGTTACGAGCTACATGGAAAGACTCCATAGCTCTAAACCGAATATCACGATGGCCTTCTTCAAAAATTGGTCTGACGATAGGGTCACCCTGCATGGTATAACTGTAAATTTAACTGAGGATTTTCTTGCTGAGGTTATAGGGTTGTCAATGGAAGGAATCAAATTTTCAAAGCAGACCAGCATTTCAAACGAGGCATTTTGAAAGTTCCCCAAAATGGATGAGGAGGAGTAGAAGTTGGTCAAAAATGGGGATTTTTATGAGCTAGATCAGATTAAAGGGATATGGAGGGACGTCCTAAGCTATATAAGGGAGTACTTCATCCTGGACGGAAGAAGCAAACAAGTGCATAAGTTCCATTTTGTCTTCCTCAACCACTTCAGGCATAAGGTTAGCTTGTCTTTTCCTTTCTATCTTCGCTACTCCCTGATTCAAAGCCTTTATGCTCATAGGAAAAAGGATTTACGCCTTATTCTTCACGAAGGCCTAATTCTGCTTATTGAAGGCTATTACAAGAATAGGGCACTGGTTAAGTATCCCAAACAGGGGAAACATAAGTTGCCAGGGAATAAAAAGAATGAAAATGTAAGTAGAAGAGGAAAAATTAAGACCCCTAGTCCTAATAAACAGAATGCAGAAGAAGAAAGGGGTCGGGAGAGATTTGAAGAACCCGAGGAGGAAAAATCGGAGGAAGAAGATGGAACAGAGAGCTGGGATACCAACTCTAGTAATGATGAAGAAGGATCAGAGGAAATTGAAAAGGATAAAGTCAATACTGAGGAGGATTCTGTTACCAGAACAGAAGAGATGGAGGAAAACCAGAAAGTGGCGGAGGAAGACACCGTCCAGGAAGATCCTGGTGAGGACCCAACTTCTAAGAAAGAAAAGGAAATATCTATCCAGGAAGATATTCAAAACATGGAGATGGAAATTGAAGATGGAATCAATGAGCAGGAACAAAAGAGCAAAGATGACTTCTTTGAAGAAGCTAGGAATAGCCCAAATAAAAAGTCTGAGGATTGGAGAGGGAAGAATCAAAATGATGAAATACACACTCCTATGACTTGGGTTAACAGTAAAGCTGAGTCTTCTTCCCAATTAGATTCCTGGTTGTGTAGGGAGATCATTGATCTCAAGAAAAAAGTGGAAACATTGGAAGATTCTCTGAAAGCTACTTGGAACAAAGTAAACAACATGGAAAATCAGTTAAGCGAGATCCCTGTGAAGCTCAAAGCTTACGAAAACAATTTTCGGGAGTTAATAAAGGATAACAGAAAGAAAATGGAGGAAGTAACGTCCAACATTTGTGCAGCTGCTATCAATATAGGTAAACGAGCCAATGAGGAGACCAAAGCACTAGAGGGTCCCAGCAAAAGGACAAGGCAAAGTTCCAAAAAGAAAGATACACAAAAAGGAGCTTTGCTAGAGGTTACCACCCAGGAAATTGCTTTGAAAGAAAAAGAAGCCATGAACTTGATATTGGAACTGGATGAATAATCTGGTCCTTCTTGTTGGTAAAGAAACTGGTACAGTTCTTTGTTCTTCTTTTGTTAGCTTTTGTTTGTTGTATCTCCAGACTTCTGTTTTTGGGTTTTGACTGGATGTATCTCTTATGGTTTTAGGACCATTCAAAACCTATTTTTGCTACTTCTCTGTAGTGTTTTTTAGGCATTGCCTGTGGGCTTTGTTGTTCTTTTTTTGCTCTCTGTAAAAGGGTTTCGGGGCCCCTTCAAAACTTGATTTTACCTCTAATCTAAAACATACTATCAAAATCATCATAAAGATATATGTCTTGTTTTATTTATTATGGGTACAATACAGCTCATTCTCATGTATCTTCTTGTAGACTTTGAAACTCTAGCCTGCGATCTAGTCTATGATTTTTTACATGGTATAATCCCATCTTCTAATACCCTATAACAAAAAACATCAAAATTATTTAACCATTAAACCTTATCTACCTATATTTTTCATTTTTTATGATCCCTTATAGCTTATAAGTTGCATGGGATCAAGATTTGGGGATATGAGCCTTTCAAAAAATAAGAAAAAATAAGAGAGACTATAAAAAATCAATCTTATGAAAGTGAAAAAAATTCTAAAAATCTCACCTTTCACCAATACTTGGTGATGATACCTCAAATATTAATAGTTTTGTGGGATTAGCATTGGGAGGAAATTCTCATATTGATTAAAATTCTATCTTCAGGGGTAAACCCATGCATGTTCCTATTCACATGAGACTGTGTAAGGGGTCAAAAAATAAAAAGTAGGATAAAAATAAATAAAAAAGGTGTCTAAAAAGTAATAAAATACTTACAATGGTCTCTTATATTTTAATTCTAAAATAAAAACCTCTACACCTTACCAATTCTATCTTAGTTGGCCATCTCTTAATTTATGTGTAGACAAAGCTAATAAAATTAGTATTTTATAAACTTATCAAGAAGAAATATTATCCCACAACACACAAGGATTAGGTCAAACTCCTATTCCTTGTGAAATTTTAATGTGTAACTTTATTTATCCATCATTGCACATATTTCATTTTCCCTTCATCCCCTATTTCAAATTGAATGTCATTTGGCTTGTGGGTAAACTAGCTCAATTATGCCTAAAACATAATAATTAGAACATTCATATTTTTTTAAAATTATTCCTTTTAAATTTAAATACATTAATTTATCTATCTAAAATATATTTATATACATAATATTTTTATCAAAATAAATATCCATAATATTTTTGTCACATTCCTAGCCATCTGTGGTGTATAAATTGAAAAACATACACAACAAAAGGTAAAATAGACAAGATAAAATGTATAAAGCTAAAAATTGGTCATATCCACATATATAATCAAAATTTTCATATAATTTAAGTTTTATCACAATCATCACCACATTGAGAGGGAAAGTGTTGCTCAAAATTGAAAAAATAAAAGTTCTAGAACTAGATGTACTCATCCTTGTTACTAGGTTCCTCCTAGGGTAGAATGGCTATATATATTTATCCTCCTCCTTCAATAACATCTAAATGTATAGAATATATCACTCCAAATCCTACTCCTACACCACCTATGTCTCACCCATGCTTTATAATCCTTTCCTCCCATCATCTTTCTACTAAAGATAGGTTTGACTACTTCTCTCCTCAAATATGTCACTAAGAGTCTTATCCATAGAATCTATCAATGTTACCTTACCCTAAATATTAGTGTTATATGAGCTTATAATATTAATTATAATCAAGTAAAAATATATTAGAATGTTAACCCAAACTCTTAGGTAAGACTGGGTTAATAAGGAGGTGTTCCCTACTAAAACCATATACCATATGGACCAAGTCCCCCAAGGAATCCTGGATCATCCTATCCCCTTTTTATAAGAATGTTACTTGAATTAAAAAATATAAATAAGTTATAATGCTAATAACATAGAATAAATAACTCATTAAATTATTAGAACATGTTACGTTGTAGTAAAAACTTGTAATAAAATAAAACACTGACTCAACTAGAACCCCTTATTGATAATCAAGGTTTGAGTCCTAATCATAACTCATATTTACCTCATCCTCACCTATGGTGTAATAGTATCCTATAAGGATATGACCTCACTCTAATCTTAATCCTTCTCCCAACCTTAAAATAATTTATTGTTGTTATTACTATTGTTATTGTGGTTATCAATTTGGCTATGTTTATAGGTGTATTTGGACTATGGCTATTGATATTGGTCACCACATAGTTCCCCCTATGATAGTTGTTCCACTAGTGTTTTAATTTTAATTAAAACCACACATATTTATATAGGATTTTAGGAAACTTGTCATCCTCATCATTATCACTATTATTGCCCCAACATCACAAAATCTCATCCTAGTCACCTAATCCTTGCATCCCTAACCTCTTTCTTCTAGATATAAAAAAACCAAAAGATGAATAAATTTGATACATATTGTATCCCAAATTTTTGAGGCATCCTATCAATAGGATGAAAATCTACCTCATAATTTATATTGTGCACCTTTTATGTTCTCTTACAAGCCATCAATGTGATATCATCATCTTTAGATTGACCATCCATATCTTAGTGATGGAGTGAAATAAAATACCTAGATTTTATTGTGATTAATACCCATGATTCATCTCTAGAAGTAACCATTATTATCTACCTATAATCCTTAAGATATCCCATAACCCAAATAAACACACTCATTTGATAGGGTATCTTTGTATCATACATCAAACACATTATGAGTTTATGGTGGTTGATATATATTACCCGAAACAATAATATAATATATAGTTCATTTTATGTCTTGGGAATCACATCTTGTACCCAAGAAAACAACTAAATTTTAACCTCATAGCTCCTCACTACTAGATCCTAGCTATAGAGGATATGATTTGGCCCTTTGTCACCCATCAAAATTAAATCCATAATAGAAATATGTCTTTTTATAGGTTTGGGATCATATCCACCTAATCCTACACCAATATGATTCCTTATTTATCACCCAAATTAGGTGCATTAATATCTCCAAATTACGTTATCCATCCCTAGGCCTCAAACATTTTTGTATCGTCCTAAATTATAAATTTCTTTCCTATATCTAATATCCCAAGTATCATTTACATGAAACCATTTTAATATTACAATCCCTTGAACCTTGAGGGAACCAAAAATTATTATGGTTTGTATCCCAATAGGTATATAGGTGGCACATGATTCTACTCTCTGGGGAAATCATCCCCACCTATGTGATACTCAATATCCTTAATTTATCCAAAATGGAAGTCTTCTATGTGATAATAATTATCACCCTGAATAGACACTCATAATCTATGGTCCTAATACACCATATGTATACCCCATACAAACATAAAGAGAAGACCCAAGTCAATCACTTTTTCTCAAAAAATATACTAGCCTATGCCATGATGAATCTACCACTATGTGTAAGTGGAAGTTATAGAACAACCATGGTAGATTATAAAACATTGATCTTTTCAAATAATTAATTACGTAATCATCGTGGTAGTTACATAACTTCTACAATAATTTTAAACCACCAATATTGTAGACCAAAAGTTTCACAAAAAATGCATTGATTATGTAATCATTTGAGTGAAATCATAATGGTTGGTCTACAAAGATCAATGATTTCACCTTATGACTTATATTTCACCCACCATGACCTTATACAAAAATGTCCTAAAAATACTAAAAAATCATGAAAAAATAACATTTCCATATCCTACGCACAACCACAAACCCCCCAAACAAGAAATTTCAAAATTCACTAACCTTATGGCACTTTGTTTAGCAAAATTATAAAACTTATGACTATAGCACAAAATTCAAGATAACTTGTATGTGATTTCAAACCACCTAATACAATTTATACTCCTACCATCCTCTTGTATAAATCTCTAGTTCAACTATAGTTATAATAAATTCTGTCAAAGAAATTCCAAAGCTCAAATTTGGCAAGATAACAATAAGTCCAATTTCACAATTTTTTTCAATTTATAGTTCAGTTGTTAGTCATTTTATTTAGAAAAATTTCCATTTTTTAAAACATTTATCTTAAATTTTATATTTCTCACATATTGTAATGAATTCATGATTTTTTCAAAGTTGAGATAAAATTAAACAACATGAACACCAAAAATTGTAATATTTTAATTTTTTCATTACTTTATTTCAAAACATGTTATTTTCACATTTTAGTCTTGTAGGTTAACATTTCCTCACATTGCATCAAAGTCTTTCCCATTAAACAATAATTTAGGTAGTATTTTTATCCTCATACAAATTGTAAGTGTATGATATAGGAAATTATATTTATTTGTTAAAAACCATGAAATCTTCACTTAGAAATTTTACTCTAATTCAAATCACAATACCTCAGACCAAGCTAAGGAAAATGGAAATCAAAAGACATGAAAACAAAATGAAACATACCTTGTTTTACCTTTGAACACACCTTCATTTTTGGAGAGTATTATTCTAATTGGATTTATTGATTTAGGATGAATTGATTTCTTGATGCTTGATATATGATTTCTATTTATAGCTCAATATATTGACAACACTTTGGTAGGAATTGCTTAAATCATTGGTAAGGTGATATCACAATTATTATTATTATTATTATTATTATTATTGTTATTGTTATTGTTATTGTTATTGTTATTGTTATTGTTATTGTTATTGTTATTGTTATTGTTATTGTTATTGTTATTGTTATTGTTATTGTTATTGTTATTATTATTGTTATTATTATTATTATTATTATTATTATTATTATTATTATTATTATTATTATTATTATTATTATTATTATTATTATTGGGGTGTAACTGTATCTATAGTTTCCACATGGAGGAATGGATGGATATTATTGAGCCATAGTGGATTTTGATTAATGGTGGAAAATGGATGAAAGGATTTGGAAGTTATTATTTTAATAATTTTAAATTCCTTGGAGAATTTTTTAGAGGTGGTGAATATCTCAAGACATGATGTCAAGATAAATGTGATGGGTTAGGAGATTTTATAGGACATTAGTGTCATTAATGAGAGATTATATGGGAATTACTAGTTGGATTTGTCAGGAATGTTTTTTTGTTATTGGTAAAAACATTTTTTTTAATAGGGACCTGACACTATATATAATACTTAAGACATGGCCCTCAAAGCCTAATTAAACATTAAAGCCTACAAAAAATAAAAAATATAATAAAAATACTAAAAAATAGATTTAAAATAGCATAAAAATAACATAGACATAGTTTAGTATTACTAGCCATGTGAGATATCCTCCTAGTTGGTACCCATTCTTTTTAGCTCTATATCCAAGATCTGAAGCATTTGTTTTGGTTTAAAAACTTCCTTGTCACATTCTCTACATTTGATTTTCTTTTTTTCCTCTCTACCTTGGTTCAATTTCCCCAAAAGAGTTTTTAATGATGTTAAAGTTGAAATGTTGTTTTTCATTGAGTTTTTTCTCACTTTTAGAATAAATTGGCTAGGAATTTTAGTGGATGTAGTTGGAGGTAATCGAGAAGGAATATAAAATTACTTAATAATTTTAAGGATGCTTTTAATGGTTAATTTGGGTGATAAGTAGGTGATTAATTAATATGAAGTATAATTTGATGACATATAAAGTTTGGATAATGAAGAAAGATGAAAAGGAAGATATTAGGATGATTTTAGAATGATTTAAAAGTCATGGTATTAATATGATGGTATTTATTATCAATGAAAATATAATTAATAGTGATAGATGAGAGGAGAATTTTATATGTCTAAAATAAGTAATTATTGTCTATGTTTTGGTCAATTAGCACATTTTTGCTTTCATTATAAAATTTCACTTGATTCTTATCATTCACTTAAAGGTCAAAAACGTGTCTCAAATGCACCATATAGGTAATTAAGGTATTTTTTATAACCCTCATTTTCCTTTACAATGTGTCACTACTCATGAAAAACACCCTCACCAATTCATGGTAGACATTTCCCCAAGGGGTAAATATGTATTCACCTAAATTTTTTGCACTACAACATTTTTTTATATCTAATGATGATGTATGGACCTCCACAAATAAAACATGATTGAACCTAAAATTCTCCTTCTTTCCTATAGTTTTCCTCTTATCAATCCTAACTTTAGTCTTGAACTTATTTTTTAATTATTATTTTTTCAAATTTTTAGTTTGTGTATGGTATGGAGAAGTTGCCATGGCCATTGTGAAACTATTGTGGTGGTTGAGAAATACTCATATAATTTTAAACATTTTCCATGGTGGTTCCATAAAAACCTTGGACATTTTGATAACTGCATCAGTGGTTATGTAACTTCCACCTACATTAAGTGGAATTTTTCTCACCATTACATGCTTTTAAAAAATAATTCCAAGGACACATTTTAACACATTTTGCATTTTTTATCTTATTTTATTACCTCCATAATATTATAGTTCACTCCTAGTCATGTCTAAGACATTTTTATATACCTTTAACTTCAATAAGATCTAAATAAAAATTTAGTTAACTTCCACATATAACCTCTATTTGATCATAATCTTAGAGGAATAATTCATAAAATGTATTTAATATTAAAACTTATTTATTTTTTACACTATGTAATCATTTAAATCTTATAGGATGATGAGTTGGTTACAAAACCTACTAATGCGTAAAATAACCCAAATAACCAAAAATGAAATTACATAAACAAACTAAAAAACTTTGGATCAAAAATAATCCAACAAACTCCCCCTTGATCCAAAGGGGTATACAAGATGAAACATCTATAGAAATATCTTTGAAGTCATAAAATAAAATCTATCACAACTATTGCTAGTCTACTGTACATCCTATTACTAAAAAAAATGATATTATTCCATACTAAAGCCCATCCCTATGAGTTGTGGCATAAAATGTTGATGAACACAATAAATTCCTACTCATCCTTTGTGATCATCATATTGTAATATATAAGAACATGATCAATGTATGTCTAATTACATCAAACCACATAAGGTCCCACACAAGAACCCATCCAAGTGGTAACCCATAATGTGTATGTTACATCTTCCTAGTGCCCAATAAACACTAACAACCTTTGTTTAATAATACTAGTTCTAGAAACCCCTATCAATTTTTACTATCACTGATGATTGATTGAAGTCCAACTAATGCCTAAATCTTATGCCCTATCAGATGATACATGATAACACATGCATTGAGAGAAATAAAAAAAACTAAATATATCCACTCCATGTCATCAAATACAAATAAATAGAAATATAAAGTAAAAACATAATCCAAAAAATGATACTATAATAAATCCCTGTCTTGATCCTAATAGATAAAATAAGACAAGTGAATCACTAATCATTACAACAAGTTGTCATGTCTATCAGGACCATATAACTTAGACATATAGGACACATCTTGATCATAGGATGTGTTAGAATACTTGGAATGACTAGAGTAACCATAAGATCTACCAATAAAATAATCTACATAATTTGCTTCAATTTTTTTATTGTATGGAGAGTGGGGTTTTTGAGAAGGACACACATTGGGAAGATGTAAAATACCACCACATTTTAATAATGTGATATCTTTCCTATATTTATGATATATAAAATAATATGAGTCACTAGAAAAACTAAAAGAGTGAGAAGAATGCTTATGATGATGTCTGCATTTGGAAGACCTAGAGAGTATTGTTATGAATGTTGTGGAGAATGTCTCTGAGATTGTTTCAAATAATGATTATGAAATTATCACTATATATGGTGATGATATATATGCTAGGAACTATTCATTACATAGTGAGTGTATCTAATAGGAAAACTTTTCTTCTTTCCAAATTGTCTCTCTTGTTGAGTCAACAACTCACAAATGGAGTCAAATGTGACACTAATAATCTTATCACTAAGGTGTATCATTTCAAAAAAAATAGTTTATGTATAAATAAGGCCATTTAATATTATATAAATCAATATATCATCATAAATTTTACCCCCTATAGTGCACTTCTCTTGTTTCATGGTTTTCATACGAGAAAAAATATTTAGAGACATCTTCATTGTCTGCTAATTTATTATTCAAAAGATACATAAGAAGATCACTTTTCTTGTATACATGTTACTTGTCATAAAAATAATTTAATTATTTCCATGATTTAAAGGCACCAATTTTAATTGATTCAATATGAATGATAAACTATTTAGTGTAAAATGATTTCAAAATTATGAGTGCATGCTTATCACATTTCTAATACTCAACTAACTTTACAACTGCAATTGGTGGTGTGGTTTATTTGTCTATTATTTCCCATAAAAAATTATAAATCCATGTTTCATCTATATTTATACTCCATTATTTGTAAATTTTAGGTGATAATTTACCATTTTCCAAGATCACACTCATAATTTTTACCATGATGCAACAAAAGAGAAAAAATTAAGGAATACTATTGGGTTTGTCCTTTACCACATAATATATTATGATTTTATAATAATCCTTATCACCCTTATATCACCATTTTCATTGAAAATATTGGTTTATCCTTATAAATTCTTTATACAAAATGAGGTCAAAAATTAATTTTGACCAAAAATAATATCAATGGGTTTTGACCCTAAACCTTTCCTTGTTGGAAAGTATCTACCAAAACCATTTTATTAAACTCCCCATCATCCAACTTAGCAATACAAATTCAAAATATGATAAATATATTTGATTTTTCCAAATGTAAAATAAATGTCACTTGTACAGAAATTTGGTACCATATTTGTATACTTTACATGTAAAAATATGTATTGCACTATCTTCTCACTTGGTGGGGTTTAAAAATAGTAGATTTATGTTAAATATATGATGGTGCTATTTGGTTGATTCATTGTGCCATCAAAGGAATATCTAAGAACAAAATACATTTTATAGGTTAATGCTTTCAAAAATCCATGCTTCTAATAGATCATATTATAATTTCTCCCTCAAAATAGCCATGCCTTTATTCAAATTACATGTGCCTTTGTTAAACCATTATTTATCTCTTTCAAAAAAAATTGTGAAATGCTCTTTCAAAAAAATTATAGTGTAGATTTAATGAAAGTGTGGTACAAAAAAATGGAGATAAAATTTTATAGATTTCATACAAAATAGAATAATTTTCTCAAAAAAATTTATTAATGCTTGTTATGGCCTCAACATATAGTAAAAAATTAACCAAATTAATTTATTTTGATCCTACACTTTGATAATAAAATAAAAATAATTTTACTAGTCGTCATTCATTATTTTGAAGGGTTTATATGAACTCGAGCCTGTATTTTAAAATAAACATAATCCTTCACTATAAATTTACCATTTGGAGACCATACAAACATGGGCACACTTCTATTAGATCAAGCTTATTTTTGAAAATAATTATCCATGGTAGAATCTCTCTCCTTATGCCTACACATTCATGGTTTCCTTCCTAAAAAATGGTTCTTATACCACTGTTCGATCCTAATCTAAGATGAATAATTCATAAAATTTATTCAATATTAAAACTTATTTATTTTGTACACTATGTAATCATTTAAATCTAATGGGAATATGAGTTGGTTGTAAATCTAACTAATAGGTAAAATAACCTAAAGAACCAAAAATGAAATTACATAAACAAACTAAAAAACTTTGGATCAAAAATAACCCAATAACCTCTTTTGTTTCCCTACAAATAACTATATTTTCCTTGATTTATAGATCCAAAAATTGAATTAATAATGATCATATAGGTTTTAGAGAGCTATAATTTACCTCATCTAGATTTTTAATAAGTTAGGCTAAGTTCCATAGTAATATTATGGTCATCCATGATGATTATATTACTTTAATACCTATTTTGGTGGAATATACTTAGCAAGGGATATAAGCATTGAGAATAGGTCAAGATCAACTAGTTTTTATCTAATCATCACATGCTGAAAGGGAAGGTGATGAGTTCATAACCTTTCTATTAGTTTCTCAAGAAATAAGACCAATTCTATTCTAATAACATAGCAACATGGGGTGATTTTTGACCAAATATATCATGGAAAAGCCATTCCAAGAGACAAATGGAGTGAAAATAGGATGGTTTAACCTCTACTACACCTACATTAGTATCTTCTTCTACACATACCTAAATTGATGATGGTAGGTGAAGAAGTTATTGCAGACTTATCTCACTTGTTCTTTCTATATATGGATACAAAAACAATTAAAAAAGGAGCACTCCACTTTGGTGTAAATTGTTTTTGATCATTTGAATATTGTAACACATGATTTAACCTTGACATTAATAAAGCACTAATTTATCTTTATTCAAATATCTTTCATGTTGTGTATAACATTAGGGTTAGATATTTTCTTATGGATTTTGGATTTTCAATTTGAATACTATCTAATACTTATTAACTTCATGTATAATTATATCACTTTATTTTATAGGTTGTATATTTTTAATAATCAATTTCATATAGAATTATCTATGGATTCTCACTATTTGAGCCTTTTGTAAGGTTACTTGTGACCCCTCTTAGCGATGTGTTAAAAGTATTACCTTAATGCAAAGTGCTTATGTAAGAGGTGTGTGAGTTGAATATTGTGTAGATAATCTATTAGTTCTAGAGGTTGCATTGTACTTATTAAGTTGAGGGGTTCTCTACATTTTGGTGCATCACCATTTGTGATTTTTAATTTACCTCTATCCCCTATTCCATGATAAGAAGTTTAGTATCAACTATAAATAAGTCTTTTTAATAGTGTTTTAAGTCTTTAGACTGATCTTAAATCTAGAGCACTTAGTTTAGGTAGGATTCTGACTTCTCTATATGTTCATCACAAAGATCCAAGGTACCACACCATGGATATTTTCCCATTGTTGTACTAAAACATATTATTAATGAAATGGTTAAAAGTTTCATTTGTTAAAAGTAACCAATGTATGATGAAATAAATTTCACTATTGTGTCAATTTAGTTGAAATACAATGCAAAATCACAAGTCTAAAATAACATAAGTTTATAAGTAAATCCCTTAAAAAATTAATTTGGAGATACTCTCAATCTTACAGAATATGAGATTGTTAGTCCCAATTCCCCTTCAAATCATGATCATATCACACCTTGAAATATATAATACAATAAAAAAACATCCTCCATATAATTTGTATCCTTATTTTCCATCCTTGGTATCACTTTATATCATAGGGGATATGATGACATCATGATCAATTTGGAATAAGAAAATTTTGAAATCAAAAAAGTTCACAATGACATAGATAGAGTGTAGTCCTCAAGGATCCCATGTTGCATCAATAAAGTCATAAATGAAAATATAAAAACTCAAAATTAATATGAAAATCAAAATATAAAGATAAAGATAAATAATCCATCCAATGGTGAAAACCATTCTTACAACACCTTGGATAAGTACCCTGATGAAAACTAGTTTATGACATCATACTAAATAATATGTAATAAGTAATACCTCAACACTTTTAGGCATCCCCATTTCCATATAAATCCTTCATCATAACCATATATCCCATTTAAACCATTTTAAACATCCAAATATGTCATCCTACATGCCCATTACAAATCATATTCAATAATCCTTATCCATCGTAAACATCCTACATCATCCTCATGTCCATATTATTATTCCTATCCTTTCTCCCAATTTTTACCTTGAAAAGAAAGTGGAAGAAGTATTTATACTTGTTCTGAAACCATCTTAGCATTATCATATGAATAACTCTTTGTCAACTAAACACTTGGTTACCTTGGCTATCCATAATAAATCCATAATCATTCATAGTTATTCCCCATCCTCATATAATATTACCCAACATAATATTCAATTTATTACATAAATTATCATATCTCATCTTGGTGCTATAACAAGTTTTTAATTTTCTAGTGGCCCTTGTACATACATCTAAAAAACTGTCATTATATATACTTATTCCAAAAAATAAAAAAACATTAGAAACAACCAAAAGATCCAAAAAAAAGTTAGAAACATCCAAAAAATTCAAAAACATTAGATAATCCAAAATATACAAAAACATCATAAATTTAAAACAACATCAAAAAAACACAAAGTTATTAAAAAATAGAAAAGGCAAAAATCCCCCAAAATAGATAAAGCCACAAAATCTAAATTTGTTTGTCTTGTCCTAAATCTAGTCCAAATACTTTATCACTTTTCAATCAAATCATTCTAAATTTTTTTAGATGTGTCCTTCACAAATCCATCAATTACATGTATCCTTTCCTAGGGCACTATCTAGTTATAAATATCATTGAGCCTTCACATGTGGAGTTTGACTTGATTAATGACAAGATACTTTTTGTTGATTTCATTTTAAAGTTTTTTTGTGTTTACTTTATTGCTTGTTTAATTTTCTTATTATGCCTTGAATCAGTCCATATGTGTGTGAAAATAAGGTCATTATAGTTTTTCCATATTGTGGTACCTCCTATCATGTGATTTTACATGAGTCTATCCATATACTTATGATGATAGTGCATCATTATTTTTATATATCACATTTCATTTTTATCATTTTTATATATTTTGGGATGTTAAATTCTATTGAATCAAGAATTTTAGCTAAGAAATTGGTGTTATTATTGGCAAGTTATATATTTTAAGACATTTTACAAGCACCCAAAGACTACACAATTTCTTAGTTTTAAATAAGTCATATCTTTTTATGCTAAGAGTGGAGACAAGAGATTATTCAAGAGGAAAGGGTTATTATTTTTATTAATTTTGTCTCCTTCAATAAAGAGAATTATAAAATATAGGAAACCTCCATCAAGATATTAATCCTCACTTGCTTCAAGATACCAATCCACACATCCTTTTGGTAGGTTTCCTAATCCAAGAGAAAGACTATTTCCGATTCTATTCATGGCTCAACCAAGAAGTCAAATATTTGTCATATTTAATGGAAGCCTCCCTTTTTTCCTTTCTCAACATGATGAAATCTATTGGTATCCATGAAAATTATACCTTATTTCATTTTTGAAAATTCAATTACTCCCATAGAACACATTCAAGACATTACTAATATAAGATTAGTTCATAACATCGTAGTAGACAATGTAGATGTGAGACTACTTGCCACTTCCCTCAAATGAAAATTACTTCAATGTTATATGGGATTGTAACCCAATTCAATATGAAATTGGGATGAACTAGGATATAATCTTCATAAATATTTTAAGGACAAAGGGTTACCATTTATCCTTGATGGAGTATCCTACCACTATTATAAGATCTCTTTGTGAACTCATAGTAGACTTTAATATCAATTTTTAGAAGACTTGGGATAGGATTCCACCTCTAATCAAGACTTATCTAAACATTTTATTTCTATACTTTTTGAGAACCTTAAATAATGTTTTGGATATTATGATTTAATCCACAAGATGAAACATTTTACCTGATGCCATGACATAGCTATAAGAGGTTAATATTTACTAATCCAAGTAGGAAAAATATCTCATATACCACTAGTGCCTTTTTCTTGAGCCTCCACCTAATCAACCCACTTTGGCATGTCTTCCCAGAGTAAACAATCAACCAACTCCACCCATTACTACTTATAATGAGTTTCATAAAGTCAAAAACTTTATACAAAGTTTTAGAAATGAGTTGGTGGCTTATCAGCCTAATAAGTAGCCATATCAAAGTAATACCCAAGGACAAGGCCAAGTCGATTATATTAGGCCTATGAACACCTAAACAATAATTGTTGCAAGTTTTCCCAAGGCTATTATTCCTATTAAAAATAACTTAATTCAATAATATTAATGGTGTTACCCATGTAAACATCTTCATAATGAGAATGCTTGTCAAAATGGGGTTCTTATCCAAGCTCTAATTGTTCAAAGTCCATTAGTACTTTAGTAACAAATAGTGGAATCAATTTGAAAAGTGGAAGAAGATCAAGAGTAGGTGACAAGTGAGTATGTTTTATTGAACTTGAAAGAGAATTATTTTTATGGTGTGAATTAGAATGAAGTAGTAAATAAGAGAATAAATATAGTGGAATATAATATCAAGGTCCAAGAAGAGAGTAATTAAAGGAGAAACATCTTCCATGGTTGATCAAGTATTTACTTCATAAACACCATAAGAGGCTAAAAACAAGATAAAACTACTAAATATTATGAATTACAAGCAAATCAAGCTATTATAAGGGATAATTAGTCTAGAAAATATCCTCTAATTAGTCAAAAATCAAAATAATATACTAATGTTATGACATTCTAATTAAAAGTTGGTCATATTACATTTAGTATAGTGGAGTAGATGAAAAGAACCAATATGAATGTGACTATGTGGGAATCACTCTCCATTCCATCATAAAGGGATTTATTACAAGAGGACTTAAACCATTTTTATATCATAAGAAAATTAGAAAAGGGTGCATTAACTATTCCTACAAGTTTATGCTATTCAAATAAAGGATAAATAAGTAAGATCAGTAAACCACCTCCTTTCCACATCTCCTTGATCATTAGTAAGCATCTTGTGCATAATTTTGCAATTGATTTTAGAGCTAGTAATTTTATTATGACTAAGAATATTGTTGACTTGTTAGGCATAACATATACACTAGTAACTAAGGAGGTTTCCCAATTAGATGGTACTAATTTTAAAATAGTAAGATTTTAAAAAAAAATTGAATCTTACCCTTCATGCATGTCCAATTCTTTCCATCTTGTAATACATTTCAGATATTCATCTCTCTCTTTATCTTTCCATATGACTTTTTAGAGGTTTCAGTAAAAATTGGGGCTATATTTATCTTCATATTGGTCACATATGATTCTTAGGACTAGATTGGGATAAAGGTAACCATTAAATTTTAACCCATCTCCAAGGATCATATTAAGCCATATATTCCTAGTCCTGATAATATGAATTTTATCATGCATGATATAGATGAATATGGTGTTCTTCATGAGGTTTCTCCATTTTTTGATGAAATTCCTGAAATTTTTATTGTTGATTGGGCAAAGGAATGTCATGATTTTAATCCATATGACCACATGAAACAAATAGGTTTGGGTACTTATTGCATACCTGATGAAAATTCTATTATACTTAACCTCATGAAGTCAAAAGAAATTACTGTGGGGGAATGAAATATTTACTTTGATGTATAAATAATTAAGAATGGTGTTATTATTGGTGTCATGATGATCTCTCCTCAAAAAGAGAGATATTTATTTATATTTAGGCTTAAATTAGTTTATACCAATAATGTATTTGAATATGAAAAATTGATCCAAGGTATTAAATTAGCACAAAAGAGAGGAATCAAATTATTATAGGTGTTTGGATATAGTGAAATCATAATATATTAGGTTAGATCTCAAATTCTAGCCAATAATAACTTTATAAAAGCTTACAAACATAAAGTATGGGACCTAGTTGAAGATTTTGATAATTGAAACATCCAAGTAGTACCAATATATCAAATAAAATATGTTGATAATATTGCATTAGTTGATTCATAATATGATATTCCTCAAGATATCCTAAAATAATTTGATCAACACATTAAGTTGGTGGTATGACCAGTAATTCCAAATAATGCAACTAGATGGCAAGTGTTTTATAGTGACAAGCAAATTATCAATTTTCTACAAGAAAAGGCATATTTTTTGGTTAAAATCAATAAAAGTTGCAATATAAATATGGAGATAAAATCATATAAGTAAATACCAATGGATTCCAAAATGATTGGTCACTTTGGAGAGCATATTTAATTTTTAAAATCAACTCAAGAAGGAAAGGATGACTATGAGAATTAAAGTAGAAGATTTTGAACAAGTGGCCATCTCAAATGACAATCTCTTGAAGGTTGGAAAGTTAAGTATTTTTTCTAAATAATAATATTTTAAGACCTTTATAGATAATATGATGATGCATTTCCATGGAGTTATCAGGATATTCGAGGTTTTGACCCAATCTTATCTAAACATACCATTTATTAGGATCCTAATGCAAAGCCCATTAGGCAAAAATAAAGTCAAATAAATCTAATATTTAACCCTTGATGAAGAAAGAGATATCTAATATCATAGAGGAAAACATCATTTTCCTAATCAAACATTCCATTTGGGTGGGTAATATATTTCTAGTCAATAAGAATAATGGGGAAATTAGGTTATGTGTGGATTTTAGAGACCTTAATAGAGTATCTCTCAATGACCATTATCCTCTTCCATCCATGGAAATTATCCTTAAAAGAGTGGGCAGAGTTAATTGGTTTTCTCTCCTAGATGGCTATTCAGGGTACAATCAAATCCTACTTCAATAATTAGATCATTTTAAAATAGCCTTTAAAAACTAATGGGGCAACTATTCTTACAATAATATGCCCTTTGGGTTGACCAATGATGGTGTAACATTCCAAATGGAAATAGACATGACCTTTAAATGTATCATTGATGACAAGGATTTGGTTTATTTGTATGTATCACTATTTTTTAATAGCATGCAAGTGACCATTTGGATCATCTAAGAAAATTCTTCAACAAACATAGGGAATATGAGTATCTCTTAATATTAAAAAGTGTGGGTTTATTTTTCATGAGGGAATACCATTGGGGCAACATATTCTCAAAGGATGTTCCTACCATTGATCTCGAGAGGGTGAATGTTATATTTTAACTTTATATTCTAATACATAATAAATGTATCTAAAGAATATTTTAGATAATTAAATTTGTGAGGAGATTCATATCATATTTTTTTACTTTGGTCAAGTCTCTTAGCTCCATGCTCAATAAGAATATTATTTTTACATGTTCAAAAGAAGGTAAGGAAAGTTTTGAAAGTATAAAGAAAGTAATCTCTCACTCTCATACTCTTTTGATTCCCAACTATGACAAATATTTAATTCTCTATGCCTTTAGAGGAAGTGAGATATTTTTTACAATCTTGACTCAACAAAACAATGATGAAATGTCATATCCAATTGCGTTTTTTAGTGACACACTAAATGACTATAAACTAAGGTATAACTTTGTTGTGAATTTTTTTTTGTTATGTTAAGAGATCTCAAAACATTTATACACATGAATTTTAACAAAAATATAAAGCTAATGGTTTCTCATCCAAGTGTGAAAGAGATGCTTTTGATTAAGAATGCAATGAGAAGAGAGTTAGATGGATTACCAATGTCATGGAATATGATGTGTATATCAAAATAACCAATATTTTTATGGGTAAAGGGTTATGTGAGTAACTTAAAACATATTTATTAGATGATAATAAGATAATATACATGCTACAAGAAGATGAACCATTTGAACTTGCCCCTTGAAATAGATAGATTCAAGATATGATTATTTTCTTATAGACATTTGAATATCCTCAAACCCTTTATAGGGAAAAGAGTAAGTATTTTAGGTCATAATCCATTACTTCTATATCTTTTGATTTTGTTTTGTTTAGAAAGGATATAAATGGAGCTCTATTAAGGTGTATTGAGCATTATCAAGTTACTATGGTGCTTGAAGAGTTCTATGATGGCCTATTAGGAGGTCATTTCTCACCAAGGACTACTACTGTTAAAATCATGAGAGTTGGTTACTATTGGACTTATTTATTTATGGATGCCAAAAAATGGTGAGAAGTTTCAAGGAGTGTGCTTACTTCACAAGAAAGTAAAGGTTAAATGCCCTTATTCTTCATCCTATTCAAACGGACCATCCCTTCATTTAGTGGGGTTTAAAATTCATTGGTATGATAAATTGACCTTTTATTATTGGCCAAAAATAGGCATTGATACTGACAAATTACTTCACTAGATGGGCTGATGTAGTTGCATCAAGGGAGGTTACTAAGGCTTCCATCTTAGATTTATTTTATGGTATTATTACAAGGTTTGGTGTCCTATTTGATATCATTTTTGATAATTATAAATCCTTTATGGGAACTCAAATTAGTGAGTGGGAAGTCAAACATGGGATCTATTTAAAAACCTCCTCAAACTATTACCCTAAAGGTAATGGTTTAGCTGAGTATACAAATAAGAACTTGATAATTATTATTATAAAGAGGATGATGTACGATAATCAAAGATATTGACATACCAAACTCAAGATAACCCTTTGGTTTGATAGAATCACACCTAAGAGATCCATTGGAAACTCTCCATTCATGTTGGTGTATGGGAGAGAGGAACAAAATCCCTTGTCATTGAATTTACCTTCTCTTGAGCTTACATAATAAATGGAAATGATATAAAATTATGAAATGATAGTGAAATTATTAGATTTAATGGATTTCAAAGAGGTAAGATACCAATAAATGCATACCTTTAAGTCTCATCAAGCCCAAGTGAAGAAAACTCTTGACAAGAATGTTATTTTTAGAACTTATAAGGAGGGAGATTTTGTTTTGAATTTAGATGAAGATAGAGATAAATATAGAAGACATATAATGTTTGATGCTATTTGGAGTGACCCATACATTATCACCAATAATAAGAAAGCCAATACCTTCCAACTCTCAACACTGAAAGTATCTTTACTACCTACCCTAGTTAATGGGATACACCTCAAACCCTAAATTTGAGGTCATTTTCAAACCTTGTACATACTAGTGTAGTTATTTTCCATTCCTCCAATATTTGTTTGTAAATCATTTGATGTTATTTTTTTTCTTGTTGTGTCTTTTGAGACATTTTACTTTTTTTATAAGTTTGATAGACATGCTTCAATCATGGTTTCACTTTCAAATTGAGTTGTTTCAAATATTTTAGTGACTCATTTGGCCAATATACTTGCATAAGTTTATTATATTCTTTCTTAGTAGGAAATAAACCCATGGAGGTTACCAAAATGATGAATTTCAAGTCTCCTCACATGTTAGGAGCTAGACTCTTAGGTCAAAATTAGTTGAGTAAGATCTAGTGTGCCTTCATTATTATTAACCTTAGGCCAAAATTAGGCATTTCATGAAATGTTTGGTGTTTCATATACATTTTTATGTTTCCATAAGGCCTAGTAAGTGTAAAGATATAAGAAATTCATATTATCCCTTCTCAATTCCTAATTGATGACTAAAGATGTTAAAATGTGATTTCAATGAAAAAACATTTCAAAATGGTTTCATATCAATTAATTAGGTCTAGTCATAGCTGGTGATATCATTATGAATGATGAAGGTTTAGTCTTCATAGCATACATAGGTCCCCTAGATGTTTAAACTAATCACATTGTTGAAGCTAAAACATCCCTTAGGGGAATCCAAATGGTGGATAGAGTTAAAATTTAATACCTTTTAGTCTAATATGACTCTTTAAATAATATATACTAATTATCAAGAAAAACTAAACCCTCATGGTCTATGCTTAAATAAATAAAGGATGACAAAAAAATCCTTCAGCAATTAAATGAATACTAAATTTATCACATATATATAGAAGGAAAAAAATGGTAGACAACATGGAAAATATTTTCATTCACACCCTCTCTCTCCATCATTGGATGAAGAGCAAAGAGCTACCAAGTCATGTAATCACAATAATTGAGAATGACATGGTAGGCTTCACTACACTTGCAAGGGAATGTAATCTAATTACTACCAAGTAATAAATTATACATCCCATAATAATAACAAATATGAATTAATGATATTGACATCCATTTCAAGGTGAGGTAAATAATCAATATCTTAGCATCGCTATCAATATCTTGGTCATGTCATTTTGGCCTGACTAAAACCCATTAAAAATTTAAATTATAGCAAGCCCATAAGAAAATAAAATAAACCAGTCATGGGAGGATATCATGATAAAATCAAGCCCATTTACTACACTAAATCCTAGGAAAAACTAGATATGTGGTAAAAATAATGAAATAAGGGCTCACTAATTTCATGGTTAGAATTGGTTTCTATAATTTCACCATTTTTGAAGATTTCATAAGGGGGTGAAAGGAAGATTTGGTAAAATGAGAGGCCTTATGATCACCATCATAGAGGAAATCATTGTAAAATTTATATGCACAGACTATGAGTGAGTGAATTCCTTCAAGGACAAAATACACATGGAGGAACTCGTGACTATTTTTTTCAAAATGGATGAATCGATCATTCCAAAGTAGAAGGATACCCTAAAGCAGAGCTACTAAGAAAATTGTCAAAAATGTGCCTCTAAAAAATTAAATAAATAAATTTTGAGGGTAATAACATGTCCATTTTATCCCAAAATTTCTTGATAATTAATCTTTGTAAAGGCTACAAAATCATCCTACCCCATTTTATACTAAAGTCCCTGGAGGCCACCAATAGATTAGAAATCCAAGAGATGTTAGTCAATATGTCAGTGAATGAAATAAAAATAAAAGTTAATAGCTATCATCTCAGGCCTAATATATAGGTTTATATGTGAAAAACACATAATAAATGCACATTTTAAGACAAAAATAATGTTTATACCTCCTTATAATACTTACTTGAGAATTGATTTTAAGAGGTTGAGCTCAACTTGTAGGCTATGGAGTCTTTGGAAATGATTGATTCCTCATGTGGAAAGCATATATATTTATCTAATGTTTATTCTTGGCTTATATTAGTATGAAAAATAGTTAAATGTACTTTTATAATTTTTCAAAGCAATTTTTCATGAATAATCCTATCTATAATGGCCAACGACACTTTTATTTATAGATTATTGGGAAGTTTATGAACCATTGATTTGAGATCAAGATCAATGGTGGAAGATGAGTTATTAAACCCATTATCACATACATGTAGTGTGTAATATATGTCATTTAATACCTTTTTATAGTGTGTAATGCATGTGGGAAAAAAAGTTCAATCATTAATCCTCTTGGGTTGTGTAAGATAGGTGTAAGAGAAAGAGTTTGTAAGAGGGGTGTAAGAGCTTGCTTGAAGTTATCTTTCCCACTAAATTCCTTGAGTGAAATCACAAATTTTAGGAAATAATTCAATTTTTATTTTATTAAAATATATAATTCTAAATTCATGGAATTTTCCTTTAGAGGAATGATTAGACTAATTAATTAGGGTGACTTAAACAGTAATTAGAATGATTATATAAATTTTAATGTTTATTTTTCAATCAAGTATTCATTTAATTATCCTATGAAGAAATTTTAAAAGGATTTAATTGATTAGGGATTCACTATATAATATTAACTATGTAACTTGATCCATTGGCCAATCATGGATGGATCATTACAATTTTTGGTGAACATAATAGTTATGCAAGTAAATTAGGTCCATTGATGGTTTCTAATTAAATTTGAATGTTATTATGGAAAATTTATCTTGATTTAAGTTTAGACACATAAGTGATTATAATTAAATGTCTACATTTTCCCTCTATTTGAGAAGGTGTTGCAAGACACTAGGCATAAAAACATCTTTTCAAAGAATGAAAAAGTCATAAAAAATAAATTTGATAATGCTTCAAGAATGATGTATGCTCTTTTATCTTTTGAAAATTATGAGTTCATAAACTCAGATTGATGCCCCAAAGGGTGATTTATTATCCTTAGATTAAGCCTTGAAGCAATGGCCAAAAAATAATTTAAAATGGGTAGGCCCTCGAAGAAGAGAGGAAGAAGCAAGAATGGGAAAAATTAACCCACCTAAGATAATTATTGCATGCTTTTATTCCCAATGTTTTATAATCATAAAATTGAATTGGTCCCAAGGTGGGGGGAAGTGGTAAGAATACATCCCAAAATAAGAAGCATATATTAGCTTGCCCCAAAAAAAGAAATTCAAGCTCAAAATTATAAGAAAGTCTAGATGGTGGAATGGCCCTTAAATAAGGTGGTCTTAGATGATTCAATGAGTTTCCCCATTAGGTAAGATCTAATTGTTGATAGGTGTAATTTATTTTCCCCAACAAGGTAGATTTGATCATTGATTATTCTAAATGGTTTTCCATAGTACGGTGGGGTTTTATTTTTAAATTATGATTAAGTAATTGATCTATTGATTGGTAAGCATAGCTCAAGGGTGTAACATGTTACACAATTAATTATCAATAGGTGTAATGTATGTGTGATGGTATAATGATTATTATAAGAATGAATAATCCATAAAAACTAGGCACATGAGAATGCACAATGGTAAATAAAAATATGAAGAAGAATAATGATTATAACTCTTTATATATTCTCATTTATTGATATGTATCATGAGTAGCATATAGAGTACTCATGGATTTTCAATTATCTAGTTCTAGGATAATATACGAGGATATATTTTGTTGCAACATTGCTTGTGAGACTTCCATCAATTAATTTTTGATGTACAATCAAAGAATATGTATCATTATATAAAACACCATGATGTCTAGGTTATAATGTGCATAAATACTGACCTTCAATCCAATAGGCAATTAAAAAAAACCATTGATAAAAACCATGATGACAATATTTTCAAATGCCAATGGATGGAATCGTGTACAACTACATGATAGGAAGAACCATGATGATGAACCTACTGGCACAATGGATTGAGTAAAGGCAAAAACTAAAAAAAGAAACAAAAAAGTAATTAAAGAAGTAATAAAACACAAGACAAAATGAAAAGCAACAAAAAGCATCACATTCCTAAACAAGAAGATAAAATAAATACACCAATAATAATCATTATTTACCAACACACAAACACACCATAAAATAATAAATTAGTGAAATATTTGTGCATGTGAATTTAAGGCATTACTCTTAAAAACTATCCCCCTAATCTCTAGATGGAAATTGTTAGGTCAAGATGGAAACCTATATGGAAGGGGAGGGGGGGGGGGGGGGGGGGGGGCGGGGGAATAAGAAAAGGAAGGGGTGGTTGAGTTGTTTCCTAATTCCCCATGCAAGTTTACACTACCTAGATAGTCCAATGTACTTTAGGACCTATCTAATTCTCCTAGGGAGGTGGAAAAGAATAAAAATTATGAAAACTAATATATTTGATTATAGAATAAGAATATAAAAATTTCACTCATAAAATGGTGAGAGTGTTTTAAAAAAATAAATAAAATGAAATAATAACAAGATTGGCTAAGATAACAAAAAATTACCCATGCATCTAAGTGTTACCTACATATTCCATGTGGACCTTAGGACAATTTATTTTTATGAGAAAGGGAAGTGTAAATGAATAAACGGTAATGGTAAATTAGACATTATCATGTTTGGATAAGTGGTTCTCACCTATAAAATACAATAAACTATGCCATCTAGAATAGAGCCAAAGGACACTAGTGAATAGGATGAAAAGCTAAACAAATATTTTTTGGATTTATATATCTCATGAAGATTTTAATCCCCTTTTTTTAAATTCTTTATTTTTCAATTATTTATTAGGATTTTCAAGATTTTAGGGATTTTCAAACTATTATGAATGTTTTTGGTTTTTTTGCATCTCAACTCAAAGGAGGATTATGATATGTATAATGTTTTAACTCACAAAGGTGGAAAGATCATGTATTATGTTTCTTTAAAAATAATGAGAGTGTGGAAAAGGGGTGAATGATTTTAGATCAAAATGTAATCACTACCTACATATTCCAAATGGACCTCAAGTCAATGTATTTTAACCTAAAATAGAAGATACTATGAATAATCAATAGGGTGAAAAATAGGAAAGGCACATGAACACAAAAAATGGTAAACTATTTATAAATATTTTAAAGATAATTTTTTATAAACCATCATATAGATAAATCTTGCATAAGAAAATATGAGATACAACCTATCCTAGATGTGTTGATCGTGACCAAATTTAAATAATTCTCTTGAAAAAGTTTCCAAAATTTGGCATCTAAAATTATTTTCTATACCTATGAACTGGAATCAAGATTAGGATTAGTAATAATATGGGAGAACAATATATATAAATAATAACTCAATTATATAGTAAATAAAGGTAAGGTGTTTTTAAGTCATGCCCCCAAGCATGGTTCCTCATAAATAATTTTCAAGTAAATCATGTGTAAAAATTCTTGAGATGCATAATATTCATGGGTTCATCTAGCTCTTATCCATCTAATGTAGCCAATTTTTATGCTTCAGATCCATAGTTAGTTATGATGATGAATGGGTCCATCCAATTAGGCTTAAAATTTCCCTTATTTTCATGGGTGGCATTGGTATTATTTTGGTTCTCTTTCAACATGATATCACCAAGTTTGAAGTCTATGTGTATGATATGCTTGTTATAGTTACAACATAACTTATTATGATATTCCTTGAGATTGTTAAATACAAATACCCATTTTTATCAAGTAGTTCTAATTCCTTAATTTTATAGACTCTATATTCCTCATCAATTATATCCTTCAATGAAAAGTGTAAGGAAGGCAATTGGATCTCGATGTGGAGAATAACTTCATGCCATAAACAAGGGAGTATGGTGTGGATATTTTTGGGGTTTGGGTATTGGTACGACAGGAACATATGGTGGGAAATAATTACAAATAAAAATCATGGCCAAAATCATTAACAATATTTTTAAGGATTTGGATCAGGACTTTGTTAGATGCTTCAGCTTAGCCATTGGTTTGAGGAAAATAGGTATTGGAAGAGTGTTGATTGATATGATATTTAGCACAAAGGGATTTGCATCATTATTTTAAAGGATATACCATTATTATAAATTATTTTATAGGGAATTCCAAAGCATCAAATGATATGATTGAGGATGAATTTTTAAATCTACTTACCAGTTACATAATTGAGTGGAATGGCTTCAACCCACTTTGTAAAATGTTTAATTACAGTAATGATATTTTTATGGCCATATAAATAAGTGGTATTGATTTTACCTAAAAAATCAAGTCCCCATGTCAAAAATATGCATGGTGTAGTGATTAGATAAATTAGTTGAGCTGACACATGAATGTGATTGACATGATTTTGCAAATCACACTTTATTTTACATAAGTACATGCATTGAAATCCATAGTGGGTTGGTGATACCCTATATGTAAGAGTTTATTTACAAGGAACATTCCACCAATGTGGGCCCTAAAAATACCTTCATTTATTTTTGTAAGCACTAATATAGACTCTATCAAATATAGATAATAAAGTAGAGTTCCATCATATCCTCTATTATTAAATGTGGAAACAAGTATGGTATAACAATAAGTATTTTAAATGAAGCCCTTTTATTTGTTATGGGAAAGGTTATAAGTGATAATATGATCATGAAGTTAGGAATATATATGACAGTATCAAGGTGAGTTGGGACTAAAAATATCACATGCCATTTTAGATTTAGAACATTTGTGAGCAGGCCTTAAAATATATTTGATGAGGAACTGGTAATATAGAACATGGTTTATGATTAATATTAGTAAACCAATTATTTCCATTACATCTATATCACTATTTCTAGCACTTTTTATCTATTTAAACTAGATGTGTTCAAATATCTATTTTATATGGTCCACCATATGATTGTAAATATTAATCTTATCATATTTTTTTTGGTAATACTCTATCACCTAGTTATAATCAATTGATAATCTCCATGAGCATATAATTTCTTGATATGCCATTGTACTTCTAAATGAATCCCTATAATGAGTGCTTCATACTATGCTATATTAATGGTACAATAGAAACACATGTGGAATGATTTGGGAGTAAAAAAATTTATGCATTGTTATGAATAAAATGTTAGATCTAAATCCATCAGAATTGTAAGAACCATAAAAGTAAAGGGTCCAGTGCTAAGGCTCAGAATAATTATCATCTAGAGTCATGATTGACTCATTAAGGAAATTAAGAATTAGTGGCTTGGTATATAATAGGGGTGGTTCAACAAGTTGATATGCAAGTGCCTTCCCCTTGATGTCATTTTAATGTACATATTCAGTCTCAAATTTAATTAACATGAACCATTTGGCCATACAACCAATTAAGGATACCTTAACAAGTAGGTGTTTGGGTGGGTCCACTTTGTTAGTGATAATGGTCTTATTATTGAGCATATAATGTCATTAATTTTCAGCTATAAACACCATGGCTAAGTAGGATTTTTCATTTGAGTTTTAATTATTTCAAATGTTATAAATGTGTGGATTAAGTAGTATACAAATCTTTCCTTCCCCTAATCACTATGTTGTGTTAGGAGTTCCCCCAAGGTACATTCTATTATTGAGATGTAGAGAAGTAAAGGTTTTATAGATGTTGGTGGGGTGAGAACATGTGTATTTTATAGATATTATTTTAACTAATCAAATACACACTAAAAACCAATATTCCATGAGAAAATGGTGCTTTTATTTGGAATATGACTGAAGGGATGACATTTTTTTTGTAAACTGAGAAATAAACCACCTAATAGATTGAATTGTACACTATAGGATATGGAGTTGACTTAGATTATAAGGTGGAATCATTTCTATATTGGCCTTAACCTTGGCTGAATCAACTTCAATGCCCATATGGAAGATGATGAAACCTATAAAATTACCTAAAGTAATGCCAAAGATGCACTTTTTAGGGTTAATCTTTACCTTGTATTCATGAAGTATTTCAAAGATTATTCATAACACATATGGATGTCCTTATATAGTATTGTATTTAAAAAAAATATCATCCATATAATCTCAAACAATTTTATGCATCATGTCAGGTAAAATGACATTCATTGCATCTTGGTATATGGCACTAACATTTTTGATGCCAAATGACATCACTTGATAAAATAACACTCCTCATGAAGTGGTGAACACTATATTATGTTGGTATTAAAGTGTGATTGTGATTTAATTATATCCAGAGAATCCATCTATCATAGATATCATCTCATAACCTCTTGTGGAATCCACAATCATATCAATATTTGGAAAAGGAAAGTCATCCTTTAGGCATGCTTTATTATTATCTATGAAATCTATTCATAATCAGATTCCTTATGGGTTTTTTAACTAGGAATATGTTAGAATACATTCTAAATAATATATAAGATGGATACACCCTTACTCTAATTATTTTTTTAATTATTTCTTGACAAGTATGACTATGCAAGTGTGTATTTTTCTCAATGTTTGCTTGATTTGATGGACATCAAGGTGCATAACAAGGTAATATGCAACCAAATAAAGGTACAAGCCATACATATATGAATAATACTAGGAAAAATTATCAACAAACTCCTAAAGGAGGGTATTAATAATGTCACATTCTTATTCAATAAGGTATGTTCCAAGTTTGATCCACTTAGGATGGGATGAATTCCAATATTTACTTTTGTGGTATCCTCTGCAAGTAGCATGGAACCATATTATAGAATATTTGGTAGTGTGATATATCAATTTTCTTCTTCATCTAGTAGATTTGAATGTCTCATTGAGTTTACCCATGTTTTGAATCACCAAGTTTTGGTAAAGGACATTTTGTAAATGCATGTGTAAAATCCTATGCTAATTGATCAAATAATGAATGATACTCTAAATTTATTCCTAATTAGAATGAGGTTATGGGATTGAATGAGGCCCAATATTCATTTGAAAGAGTGTGAAATTTCCTATTAAATGGTGCCTAAAATAGGTTTTCACTATGGGACTCATCTTTTTGTCTACTTTTCCTTGGTCTAAAAGTAACTCAAAGAGGTTTTCACTTTGGAACCTTAATGTTTAATTTGATATTTATTTTTATTTATAAATAAGGAATTTCACCTAATATCCAAAATAATTTTTAAGTTATAATGTAATATAAAATCATTGTTTATGTTTACCATGTGGAAAACCATTTTTAAGGCCCAAGAATTTAAAAATTGCTTCTTCATTTTGAAAAATCATAATTTGGTATTTATGATTATTACTGATCCTAGTTGATTAATTGGGGATGATGGAGGAAAAGAGGGGAGTAATATGGACAAAATAAATGGTATATATGGTATGAGAATAAAATAGGTTAGTGTAATTCAACTTCATCTTAAATGTTATAATAAGACTATACATCATTATTGGCATTATCAAGGTTAGGCAATAAATTAGTGTCACTCTTTAGATCTAAGGGGTCATCCATAGGTGGTTTTAATACCTTGAGTTATTTTATGTTTGGAAAATAATATTAGACCAATAGGTCATTTCTAATTTACCCCTAAGATTTTTCCTTTATATTCTTGGTTATCCATAATCCTATTTTGAATAGGATACTTTGTGTTTTGCTATCATGAGGTGAAATGATCATTAAATAATCATGAATCATGGTCAAACTTGATTTTTTCTTATTATTATGAAGTGGTTTTAATGAAAACCATGGGTCCTTTTTGACAAGAATCATCCTTCCTATTCCATTCCATTTTTTTAGTTTTCACTTTAGGTGTACCATATAATTTAGGTGTATTAGGAACCATGGATATATTAAAATCATTACCAATTTTGTATTCCCTAAGGCCATTATATTGAATAATAAAATGATTAGATATTGTAGTAATTAGTGTAGAGGAAGTGGAGATAATAGTACTTGGATCCACATAATTTGACTCAGGTGGTTGATAAAATACATTCTTATCATTTTTGGGAGTGGGCTATATGCCTAGGTTATAGTTGTCACTTTCATACTCCGATTCTAAATGTTTATAGAATTAGTATGGTTGCAGGTTACTTAGAATAATAAATTATAATAATGAATGGGGAATATTACAAATTGATGGAGAGTATAAATTACAACATGTAGGTCATGAATCCAAGGTCATCCAAGAAATAAACTATATGATAGTTCCATGTCAAGAACATCGTATAGAGTATCTTGGGTTAGAGTCTAAATGATAATAGGTAAACAAATGGTACCATGAGATTTTTACACCTAATTATCACATGCTTTGAGTGATGCTATTGGGAATTTTTTTGTTGTGTATCCTAAGTGTTTGATCAGCTTCAAAGTTACAATATTTAGCCCAAAACCATTTTCTATGAGGACTTGTTTAATTTTATTATAGGAAATGATATCTTCTATATAAAGTAGGTTATTATAAAAAGGTCTAAGGGATGACATATGAGTTTGTTCAAAATTAAATTATTGTAATAGATCCAAATGAATCATAAGTGTTCTAAATTTATTATGTCCAATGTCACTTGATACCTTAGATTGATTCAAAATCTCATTCAATATGTTCTTGTGGAGATTTGATGTATGAAAAATATCTAAAATAGAAAATTGCACTAGTATATTTTATAGTTATTCCAAAATATCATAGGGATTATGATTAATAGGAGCAATTAGCTTAGTTTTTTTGTGATGGAGGGTATTAAATGGAATTTTTAGAGGAAGAAGGTACATAACATTGGATGGTAACCTTAGAGCATTGATTTGTGATTGTGAAATATTGAGTAAATGGGGGGTTACTATAATTATATTAGGTAAATCTTGGTTGTTGATTAGAATTTGGGATATTAAAAGCCAAAGGATGATTTCTAATAAATGGAGGTGGAGATCCTAAAATGGATGGTGAAGGTCATTATGTAAGGTTGGAATTTGGATTAGGGTTGATATAAATTATAGTTATATCCCCACTAGTAATGTGACCTACAATATTATCATAGTCATAAGGGACATTATTATAGTTAACTTGATTAGAATGGGTATCCTAGCCTTGATTATAGTATAGATACTATTGATTTTTCCTTTGATTTTGATTATTGGGAGGTATGTTCTAATTCTAGTTTTTATATTGATGTTGATTATGGTTTTGTTTATTGTTGGAGTTATGGTATCAAAAATGGTTTTTATAGATACTCAAATTCTAATTATATTTTTGGCCACATTATCCAACTATATCCACCACTTTCAATTAAATCTTGGATGATATGGTAAAGTTTCATGGATATGTGAGTAGAATGACCTTTAACCAAATGATAATTGTAAAATTCATTATCTTGATATCAATTAGGTTTATTCTAATTTTATTAAAATGGTTTAGGTACTTGATAGCTGAACATGTTAGAAGAAACTAGCTTCTATAAAACCATCTCAATAGGCTCACTCAGATTACTAAAAAATATATTATGATAATAACCTCTTATTGGAGGGGGTCTTTGAAAAGTGAGAGTTTGAATAGGTGGGTTTGTCTATAAAGGTGGTGGTTGAACCATTTGCACATGATAAGATTAATTTAATCTATATCCTATAACATGTATGTTCCTACTAAATGGTTTAGGATTCTCTAATGTATTTTTTTGTGATTATGTAGGAGCTTGTGTTTGAGCATTGTTCAAAAATTTATTTTGAGAATAAATATTGATTACCCCTTTTTTAATGAGGGATTACTCAAATTATATTCCATTGGAAATTACTTATTCAAATATATTGACATAATGAAGTTTGATATTATGAGCTATATCATACTACATATTGGTAGTCAATATTACATCCAACTGATTATTAGGGAGGTTATGTGGGATTTAGTTGGCTAATGAATGCCATCATTACAAATAACTATAAAATATTTCTCCTCAATGTTTATCCTAACATAGATAAACCATATTCAAGTAATTTTATAGATTAAAAGATAAGTGTTTCATGAATCTCTCTAAAAATTCATCAAAATTATCAACATAATTCCTATGTGTACTAAGGAGCCATTATAAGTCATTCCAAATAAAACTATAGGTACATAATCAAAGTAAGTAGATACTTATATACAAAACTTATTTATATACAATGAATAAATATTTTAGATGTTCCTTGGGATCACCTTTCCCTTTATATTTTTAAAATTTGGGAATCTCAAAATGATGTGGGAAAGGTATTTGAACATAAATCATATAAAAGGGAGAAGATAATATATCATATAGTTTAAATTTCTTCTTTTGATTTCCTATTTGAATGGTTTAAACTACATATTTAACCTCCCATAAGTCCTAAAAAGTGGGACCAGAGTGAGAAGAAGTGGACTCATTTTTTTGGGTATTCAAAGCTACATTCTTTTGGCCTAGATAAAGAGGTGATATAGAATATTTGGGAATGTATACATGATTGGTCCTAAAAAGAATATTTACTCTTTGATTAGAGTTTTATTGATCATACGAGACTTGTTGATAAGTCACTTGATGTTAAGTGTGTCATTGAATTAGATGAAACTAAGGCCTAAATGGAGGAATGGTTTATTGGGAATTCAACATAACTTTTTGAGATTGGATAAAAATCTATTATTGATTTTTAAGAATATATAAAGTAGGGGAACATGTTGTTTGTTAAGTGTAACATGTTATTGGCTCAAAGAGGCCCCATTTTGAATAGAAGTGGAAAGTGTTTGAATAATATAACTATGTTATTTATTATAAATTTTTTTTGGTATTGGTTAGAACTTGTTGAAGTGGTGGAATGTTTCTTTTAATCTATTTTTTTGGATTAGGCATGGTCATAATGTGTTGGTATATTTTTGGAAGAATGGTGTGTTCAGAATTTGGAAGAATATTATATCATCTTGTAGGGGAACATGTTGTTGGTTAAGTGTAAGTGTAATTATAGAATATTTTTGGAAGAATGGTGTGTTCAGAATTTGGAAGAATATTCTATCATCTTGTAGAGGAAACTTGATTTGGGTTGGGGTATCCCTTTTGATATTTATCCACCTAATTTTAGAAAGTATATGTGGGGAGATTTGACTAAACATTAGTTACTAGATTGATTTTATATATAGGTGTGCTAAACAAATATGCAAATAATGTCATGTTGGAAAATGAATCAAGATTAAATGTGGGATAGGTTATTATATCCATTGTATACATAATATAAGGACTTAGCTCTATTAATTACATTTTTTAAATATACAATGCCTTAAGGGATCCAGTGAGAGTAGCTAAAGCATATTTATCTTATTGGATTTAAGAGGCAATATGTTAGATTTGAGAGGACTAGTCATTGAGTTGGCCCTTTCCCTTATTGGATACTACAAGAGCATGATCAAAAGATGGTATAATTTTGATCATGATTAGAAGTATCCTTATTATATAATAATGTAAGAGGTGTTTCTTTGGATACCATAGATAAATATTTTAAGTTGTATATGGTAAATCCAATGGGAAATTTTTCCCCCGTTTATAACAATCTAACAATATTTTCATCCTTGTTGTCAAACAGTTATTGTAAAAAATATCCTATTCATATTCAACACTAAGTGGCACATTCACAAGGTACACTAGATTATGTCTATGTTATATATCAAATAGTACATGTGAAAGGTACAATTAGTATTAGCCTTATTCAACATTAGCTATTAAAAATGGAATGTATGAGTTATGTTGTTCAAGCTTGGTGTTATATGACATGTTGGTAAGGTATTGTTGATCTTATTCATCCTCTAAATAGTGTTCATATCCATATGGGTTTTAAAATACCTCTTCATCAAATAAGGGGTTATATATAGGCCCACTATGTGTGTACTTATGCATGTTTATCCTTATGATCTTCATCTTTAAATAGGCTTAGATACTTGAAACTTGTCATAATTTGGTATGTGAAATTAATTTGAGATACACTTGGGAATGTTATTAAGTAAGATGTTTTTTTTGCATTAAGGTAAATATCAAGTTTTAATGCACCAATCAAAGGTTATGTTAATGTAAATGGTTTCAACAAGAAAGGGTATGCGATTTTAACATGTTTTCAAAATATGTGCATAAGTTTTGTGTACAATGGTTTCAAGTGAAAATGTTTAATGTTTATATTTTGGAAACAATTAAAATTTGTATAATTGAAAGGCTTTGGTCTTGGAAACATTCATAGACTTTGGGAAATATAAAATGTTTTAAAGATTAGAATAAAGGTGATTTTATATTATATAGAATCAATTTTTAATTAGGATTAAACCTTTGACTTATAAAATGAGTTAACCTATTTTGTCATCTTTAGAACAAGTTTGACTTTGGCTTTGGAAAAGAGATGACTTTGTTTAACTTTATAACATTTTATCTAGAATTGGAAATTGATCTTGAAAATAATTATTTTGACTAGAATCAGAATAAGACTGATGACATGATGGCATAATTTGAATAATACTTGCAATTTGGTTTTGAAATTGTTTGAATCAAAACTTGGATTTGAAATTGGAACTTGGAATTGGAATTGGAATTTAGAATTAGAATTGGAATTGGAATTATACTTTGAATTTAGATTTAAAATTATAATTAGACTTAGAATTTAGCTTAGTAAAAGGCTTTGGTTCAAACTAGGTAGCATAATGACGTGGTTTAGATTTTAAAAAAATAGGTATTTGGACCAAATTTGACATGTTACTTTTATTGACATAGAAATTATCCAAAGTAGCATCTTGTTGTGCATGTATAAAAATGGTTTGGATTTGGACTTAGTTTTATTTAATTTGGTATCAAATATAAACAAGGTTTCAACAAAATAATCTAAAAAAAACACACACAAGCATTACAAGGTAATTATAATAACTGACATGGGTTTGCATCACATCCATTCAAACCTTTGAAATACTTACCTTGAGAGATTATTAAAAAAAAAAAACATTCTTTGAAGTTATTACTACCATTATCGGTAGTGTTTTAATCACACCCTTATCTCAATTTTTTTTATGATTAAGTCAATCTTCATTGGATGTTACTTTTGCTCCCATTTATCAATGAAAACTTAATAGCTAAATAAGTTCTTAAAATGTTTTTAATTAAATTTATAGATGGTAATGATATACCTTATAGTATATTGGAACACAAATATCTATAAATTGGACATGGATATTTAACTAGCCATTTGCCAAAGGGTCCAATCCCTTTACAACCACTTTAGCCATAATACTTCAATGAAATGTTATAAAAAATATAAATATTGTAGGGAAATTTAAGTTAAGATACCTCTAAAATAACCTCAATTTTCATATCTTATTGGATAATGGGTTGGTATGATGTTATTATGTAACTTCCTAGTCAACACACCCCTAGGACCTATGGAAAGGTGATGAAATCCACCCCATATGATCAAAAGAAAAATAAGGGTGTAATTTAAATAATAAATTTTAATTTCTAAGTCAAAACAAAAGGGTAGGTCATACATGAAAAATAAACCCACAAGACACTCAATCAAGAATAAAAAACTTGTACGAAAGGAAAGAACTTAGAAAATAAATAAGTTTTTCTTTTAATGCAAATGAAAATGTGAATTCATTTTTAGCCCAAATCAAGATGTGTATTATTTTATCTTTTATTAGAATTAAAAAAACACTTTTTATTATGGTAATATAAAAAATATAATTATAAGTTTGAAAAATATGGGTTTGAGCTAACATAGAGCTTGAAAATAAGTTTGTTTAAGTCTTGGTTCTCATTTTCCATAAAATAATTTTTTAAATATGTAGTTTGATTTTTATACTCAAAAAACTTAATTCATTATTACAAACTCCACACAAGATGTAGAAAAAACATAAAATAATTTCACTATTATTGAATACAGTTTCACTAGAAGGGTTGATTTCACAAATGTTAACCTACACATAAAATAGAAAAAAGGCATATAAAATAATTTTGCCACTAAAGTCAATGATTTCATTAAAGTTAGTTACAATTTAAAAAAAATTATCGAGCAATTTCAATGTAATTAAAATAATTTCTCTGAGGTTTATTCCAATTTTTATGTTATGCAAAACATAGTAAAAAAATAAAAATAAAAAGATTGAGGCAATAAAAATTGAATTTAAGACAATAAAAATCTAAACAATGGGGTAAAAAATGCATAGAAATAATTTTGTGAATCTAAAATATGATTCTACTAAAATAATCTCCTTATTCATTATTTTGAATTAAATATTATCAATAAAAAAATGATATATAAATAATTTAATGGATTGTAAATTATTTTGTTATAGCAAAAATGATTTCACTAAAGTTTCTTATAATTTTGTAAATAGGCATAAAATAGAGAAAACATGGTAAGATAATTTTATTGTTGCATGTAATAATTTCATTAAATATGGCTTTGATTTTATATTTAGGATTTTCAAAAAATATAAAAAGGATATAAATAGTCATATCACTACTACAAGTGATGATTTCATTGAAGTTTATGCCAATTTTATAGTTCTACAATTGCGTAGAATGATTTCATGATTATGAACTACAAGAGAAATTTTAAAAATTTAGAAGGAAAATTACTAAATTAACTTATTTACAAGGTTAATTATTATAATTAGATGAATGTAAATGGTCTAGAATAACTTTTGGGGTCCATCTAATCCTTTAGGTCCCACCAGGCATGCCACTATGTAGATTATAAATCCAAGAGAGGTTAGTCAATCCATTAGTGAATGAAATAAAAATAAACTAGAAGAAAAAAAATCTCAAACCTAATCCCTAGGTTGAGATACATGAAAAATAAGTAATAAATGCATATTAAAATAAAAAACAATGTTTATAATCCTTATAAGATTTACTTGAGAATCAATTTGAAGAGGTTGAGCTTGGATTGTTTGATATATAGTATTTGAAAATGATTTATTCTACATGTGGTAAGCACATATCCTTTCATACACTTGATTCTTGGTTTTTATTGGCATGATAATTGGTTAAATATCCTTGTATAATTTGAAAAAGTAAGTTTGCATGAATAAAATTGTCTCTAATAGCTAAAGGCCCATGTATTTATTAATTATTGAGATGTTTGTGAGCCATTAATTTGAGATAAATATAATTTGTGGAGGAGGGGTCCTCAAACTCATGATCACACATGGAGAGTGTAATATATGTCATTTAAGACCTTTATTGATCATATAAGGCATGCTAAAATAAAAGTATAGTCAATGGTCGTCTTGGAATGTGTAAAAGAGTTGTAAGAGGAAGAGTGTGTAAGAGGGGTTTAAGAGATTTATTTCACTCCTTCTCTTTCCCATTGACTTCCTTTAGTGACTTTACCCATGTGAGGAAATAATTCAATTGTGATTTCAGGAAAATATATAATTCCAAATTCATGGAATTTTCCATTAGAGGAATGATTAGGATAATTAATCAAGGTGATTTAATTATTAATTATAAGAATGGTAGAATTTTAAATGTTTATTTTTCAATAAATTATTCACTTAATTTTCTTATGAATACATTTTCAAAGGATTGAATTAATTAGGGATGCACTAGATAAGATAGTAATGTAACATTATCCATTTCCCTAATCAAAGATGTGTCATTATTATTTTCAATTAAAATAATAGTTGTGTAGGTAAATTAGGTCCATTGGTTATTTCTCATTAAATTTTCATATGATTACATAAAATAAATCTTTATAATTGTTTAGACATGGAAGTGATTAAAATGATGTTTTTATACCACCATCATAACTTTCAAGTTGGAAACCACCTCTAACATATTACATCAAGGTTTCATTTACCTAATTGTAAATAGGGGTGACATAATGTGGAATAAATAAGTGATTTAATCCATTGAATTGCATAGAAAAGAAGAGCTGTTGGAAGAGATTGATGAGGAAGGAAATGAAACCTAGGAGGAGGAGGCCTCTATTGAATTCATAGAGGTCTAATATCCTAATATATCCATCACCGTAGATGAAATATAGGTCAAAGGAAAAGGGAAGGTGGATGAGTCATCTTATGAGAAGGAGACATTTCCTACTACAAGAAAAGGAAAAAAATGAAAGGTTTCAAATAAATTAAAAGACTTGAATCCCATACCCCAAGGATTAATAAAATATGGGAATTAGAAACTAACATGGAAAATATGATGACCATACTATCTATTTAATAGTATTTATGTACCAAGATGACTGAGGAAATAGACAAGGTAAAGTCATAATTTATGCTCATCCAATTCTAGTATCCTTCCTAAAAACGTTATGAAATATTTGTTAATACATGAATTAAACTATAAATATCAACAATATAATGACTCTAAACAAGCATAATTGTATTATAATAGTATACTTGCATAATCCTTGGCCTATTTAAGAGGGAAAAATCCTTTAATAAATCTCAATTCAACAAAATTCATGGGTGCTTTTTTACTAGCATAGGATCTTATTTATATTAATCTATCATTAGATAATTTCTTGTCCTAATTAATGTGGGATTATTCCACCAATACACTATTACATTATACTATTACAATGGGCTTGAGGGACATATTACAAATCATAACTCTCCAAAACCTTTTATTAAATAAATATAATTCTAAAAGGATGGTTAGAATGAAGGGTCCTAATATGAATTCCCCCTTAAAATCTTTTTCTTCAAAG
This sequence comes from Torreya grandis, assembly GCA_037957365.1. Lineage (NCBI taxonomy): Eukaryota > Viridiplantae > Streptophyta > Pinopsida > Cupressales > Taxaceae > Torreya > Torreya grandis. The sequence goes on from JARHVA010002338.1 coordinate 652,302, forward strand.
TTTAAGGTGAGTAAACTATTGCTGAATGGAAAGAAGAGGCTCCAAAGTAACTTCTTCTAGTTGTATCCTTGACCATTATACTAGAACCTTAGTGATGACCTTATTATAGAGTAGATTAGATTGCCTATTGAGGATAACTTTAGGTTGTAAAATGAGAGACTCTTATACATCAATTTATAGAATCACTATTGGGGTGGTTATATTTTGGCCAAGGACCCTCTTTAAGAAAGCTAAATGAAAAATAGGGTGTACATGTCATGAAGGTGGGAGTTCCAACTTGTAAGAAATAATTACAATGCATTGGATAATTTTATAAGTAACATAAAATGTTTTAGATAATTTTTGGAATCCTTTGAGCGTTAAAGAGGAGTGATTTTAAGGTTGCCAATGAATAAAAACCATATCTTTAGGTTGAAGGAATCATTTAGAGTGGTGTTGGTCTTCTTATTGCTTCTTCCAATTTTGTGCCATGTTAAGATTATCCTTGAGGAGGTAAAGGATATTGTCACATGCATTGATGGTAAAATAAAAAACCTATCCTAGAGTGATTCTTAGTATATATGAAATAAAGGAAGGTGTATTTTGGCCATATAAAGCCTCATATGGGTTAGCTTAGTAGTCATGTGGTAGGAGGAGTTATACCACAATTGTGTAAAAGGTAACCATTTAACCCACTAATGTTGTTGCTCTATGAAAAAACAATAGAGATAGGTTTCCAAAAATTTGTTGAAAATTTTGGTCTAGTCATTAGTCATTGGATGATATCTCAAACTCATTTTCAAATTTTTACTAAGGCATTTGAAGATTTTTTACCAAAAATGACTTGTGAAGGTAGGATCATGATCTGAGACTATAGAGGAAATAACACCATGGATTTAGAATATTTGATCTCATAGTCATATCCCATGAGTTTAGAAACCCATTTTTGATGATTTGGGGAAGATACTTGTTTCTATAAAAATATTATAATCTTTGGTGATCAATTTTATACAAAAGTGCTGACCAACCAGGTATGGTCTTCATTTAAGGACTGTATGGAGAATAGTCATCATCTCTTTGTCATAAGTGGAACATGCAAAATTTCACCTATTGAGTACCTTGATAGTGAAGGAAATGAGACATCCATCCTACATGATTATAGCACCAAGATGTTTTCCACATGTTTCACACTCAATAAAAAATGGGTGGGAGAAATCAAGCATGGGCGAGATTGGTGTGGTACACATTACTTGTTTAAGGATCTCAAATGCTTCGACAAATGATGTTGACTATATAAAAGATACATTATTGAGAATATCCATTAATGGGCCTATAATGTTTCCATAATAATTAACAATTTCTTGGTAGTACCTTGTTAGGAAAATATATCCCCATATACTTTAGAATGTCATAGGTGTGGGCCACATTTTCATAGTTTCAATTTTGGTGGGGTCAACATGAACACTATGAAATGAAAAAATATGTCATAATTACTTGACATATAATTTTCCAAAAGAAAATTTGAAAATTTTTACACATAAATGGTTTTCATCAATAATACCCAAGGTTGTGTCGAGGTGGTTTAAGTGATCTTCCCATGTATGGTTTTAGATGAGGATTACACTTTTTCAAGAAGGAATGAAATAACTGGTTCATTAAGATTTGTAAGGTGGAGGGGGAACTTATAAAACAAAATGGAATTACCATGAACTCATAATGACCATCATACATGCAAAATTCTATTTTGGAAATGTTTGCTTCATGAACATAGATTTGATAATAGCCAGAGCACAGGTCCAATTTGGAGAAAATTTTTCACCATGTAGTTCATCAAGGAGCTTATCAATGACCAAAATGGGGCATTTGTCTTCGATTGTGATATTATTCAAGTCTATTTAATCAATTAAAAGTTTCTAAGAACCATATTTATTATAAATAAGGAAGATATGTGAATAATAAGTACTAGTACTGAGTTGAGTGATGCTTGCCTGTAGAAGGTCATGAACCATATTTTAAATCTCATCCTTTGATGAAATGGGTAGTGATATGGTTGAATATTGTGGGGTGTAATACTATAAATAATCTGGATGCAATGGTATTCTAGATGGTGTGGTAATAATCTTATTGTTTCTATAAAAATGGATGCATTTTTTACTAAAACATCTTTTAAGTATAAATTTTAGATGGAATCTAGTGTAGTGTGCAGAGAGAATAATTAAACAATTATGTCATTGTACCCAAATTTAATAACTTTCTCAATATGGTGGGATATGATGACACTTATGGATATAATAATAAGGCCTTATATTGTGTAGTGATGTCCATTCCCATTGAAATGCATCTATAACTCAGAAAAATCCAAAATAATGGGTGTAAGAATTTGTAACCATTGGGATACCAATAAAAAATCACATACACCTAAGAATAGAGAAAACATGTCAATCTTGAGGTTATAGTTTCCCATGTAAATTTCAATATTGTGAAACTTTCCCTTACATGGTAATGTTACCCCATGTGAAATCATTACTTCAAAGATAGAACAAGGGTTTATAAAATAGTCTACATGCCTAGACACCTGAGGTTTGATGAAGTTGTGAGTGCTACCATAATACATAATAATGGTGAGGGGTTGTTTCTTGAAAAATAGTTTGATATGAATTATTTAGGGAGTGGTGACCCTTTTCAAAGCATACATTGAGATTTCTAGAGGGGAATATGAAGTCCTAGAATCATCATTTTTATATGTCAACTCCAAGGTGGTATCCTCATAATCTTTAGTAGTTGGTAGAGAATCCACGTCTAGCATGTATAATTTTTGTTTTATGAAATTGTGTCCTAGATCCAATTTATCATAACAATTATAGCATAGCCCTTTTTCATGATGTGCATGCATTTCAGCTTCAATGAGATATTTTATGGGGTTTTCTTGGTGATAGGCTACTATAAAAAGGGATTAGATGGTGCCTAATTAAAATTCCAATGTTGCTTGGTGATTTTATCTTTAGAGAGATTGGTTAAGTGCAAGGGTTCCATAATGGTGTGAGGTTTGAATATTTTAACCTTAGATTGAAGTCTGTACTTGAGACCATTGATGAAGCAACTTCATAAAAATCATCAGAGAGACCCTTAGTTTAATTGGAGAGTTTCTCAAACTCTATATAATACTCCCATATGATGGAATTTTGGCATAGATTAGTCAATGATACTATGAATTTGTCATAGTCACTAGGGTCAAAATTTACTAGCAATATTTTAATGAATTTAGACCACTCAAGTTTGGTGTGTGACTTATGGTACCATTGGTACCACCGAACATCTTTTTTTATGGAAGGAAGCAATGGGGACTATTTCATCAGTGAGATATGGGCTGAAATATTGTTTGGCATAATAAATTAGCTAGTGGTTTTACTACCATAAATTTATCAAAATATAATTTTGGTATGGAGAATGGTTTTTAAGAAGAACCACTATTAGAGTGATGATCCCCATGAATTTTGAGTGCTTAATTTTTAGCATAGATTCTAGAAAGTTGGTCATGGATATCTTGATGAAGAGCATTGATGTTGGACCAAATAACAATAATGTCATTGGCCATAGTGTCATCAAGAGTAAAAAACATTTACCATGAGGTTGGGTGGTCGAAAAAAAGTGTATGGAATTGATATATCAAATAGATATATTTTCAAGACAATTATAATGGGGTAATTTACACATATCTAAAAAAATGGGGAAGCAATTACATTTTAGGGGACATCCAACACTTTGAAGTAGGATAATTTTGGATTTTATTTTTGGTTAAATTTTGGAGTTACAACTTAAAATTATCAGTGTGATGAGAAAATCATAATGGTGTAGTAATCCTATGGGTGCTGAAATTTTTTTATAATATTTTTCTTTTAATTACATAAGTAATTAATAAAATTGTCATAATTTTTTTAATAATTAATGAAATATATAAATAATTTTTGTATATAAATATATAAATGAGTCACATAAAATCAAAAAATTGGGTGGAGTGATTTGTTATAGTTTGAGAGTTTTTAGAAGAATAAGAGTCAAGTTTGTTGAATAGAAAATGAAAATCTACACTTGTAAATGGTAGATTTTGGCTTCATATTCCATTGGTAAAATATAAAATATGTAGATAAGAATTTTTAAAAATTTCCAATACTTAACTAAGCTCCAATATATGCATATAAAAAAAAAAACTCACCATGATACCTCTATATTTGCAAGAACTTCCACTCCCAAATCCAAGTGTCAAAACAAAATATGTTTGTCCAAAACACATAAAAAAGGAATATATAGCCACTTTTTGATCACTATGATCCCTTTTAAGTAAATTTGAGAGCATAAAATTAATATAAATAAGGACTCGATACTTACTCAAGCTTCTAAAACATATACAAAAAAATGCTCCAACGCCATAGGTAGATTAGAAAATAATAAGTAACATATAATATATTATAACCTTATAACACTTTTTTATAACTCAAATTTATATCACAACTTTATTTTTTACTATTTACCCTTTATCTCACTCAAATAGCCTCTTAGGCCTTCTCGCTCAAATAGCCCTATATTTAGCAGAATTAGGTCAAATGACCTTACTCAAAACCTATAGAAAAAAATTATATACTCATGGAAATTTTATCTCATATATTTTATTATCTTAAATACCTTAACCTATTCTCCAAAAACACTATATCCTTCACTTAATAGCTCAATTCTCTAACTAGTTAAAATAAGCTTATTAGGCCTTAACTTTATACTTGATTATTTATCATACCTTTCTTGGTTAGATAAGGATTAAAAATAAATGGATTATTATTTAAATATATAATTACAAACTTTTCATAAGATAAAAAACAATACATATGTTATTCATATTCCATAACAACCAAATCCACCATTAGGCCTAATGGAGACCTAATGCAATTAGGTCTGTCATATCCACACGTTACCATTTTGAACCTTAGTGACACTTTGTGTCTTAATAAATGGATTAAAAACTTCTTAAATTCCTAAAATATACCCATTATAATTTAACCTTGGGTTTCCAACTCCATTTTCCCCATGTCACTACATGGACCTACCAATTAGGTTTCCTTCTCATTAGGCCTTCTTATTGCCTAAAAGTCTATCTTGCAAATTTCAACCATATACAAAACTTTCACACATAAAACATACATAAATTCATATTAATATGATATCAAATACTTCAAAAACTTCAAAAAACTATTTGGTCTTCACCAAATAGGCCAAAAGGCCTCAAGAACACTTTTGTAAAAGGCTTACTCAAAAACACCACAGTCTGTCAACACATACTAAAAAACATTTGAATCTCTAAGATTAAATAGGGACTTAAAATGAATAAAAATACATTAAAATTATTATATTAGTCCTATAAAACACATTTAATATCTTTTTATCATTAAAATTAGTTAAAAATGACTTGAGAACATCCTTTCACACACACAAAAAATTGCCTGTAGGACCAAAAACATAGTGAAGAAAATCAACTTATAGAACGCATGTGGGAACACTTATGTGATATTATAATGGATTATTGTGAAAATTTATCCTCTTAAATAATATTTATAAATATTTATTACATGATGATATATAAATATTTTTATTATATACCAATCTCACTATGTCACTCTAGATAGACTTCACTATGTTAGATAGACCAATTTGATGACAACATTTTGCATAGGTGTAGGCATCATAAAAAATTATATACCAAGGGGATAGTATGGATAGGTATTTAATAATTAACTCATGCCATAGGATCCATACCTATTCATATGAAACCAATCCATAATCTTATTCACATTCTTGCCTTATTTTCTCACTATTCTACTCATTAGGCCAGTTTAGAAGAATAAAAGTCAAGTTTGTTGATTAGAAAATGAAATCTACACTTGTAAATGGTAGATTTTGGATTCATATTCCATTTTTAAAATATAATATATGTATATATAACTTTTTTAAAATATCCAATACTTAACTAAGCTCCAATATATGCATATAAAAAATACTCACCATGATACCTCTACATTTTCAAGAACTTCCACTCCCAAATCCAAGTGTCAAAACAAAATATGTTTGCCCAAAACACATAAAAAAATAATATATATACAATTTTTTATCACTATGATCCATTTCAAGGAAATTTTAGAGCATACAATGAATATAAATAAAGACTCTGTACTTACTCAAGCTTCTAAAAAGTATACAAAAAAATGCATGAAAATGGCCCTAGAAAGATCTTTGATACCAAATGTTAGGATACTTCATCAAGAAGTTATGAAAAATTTAATAATACATTAAATAAATTATAAATATAATAAATATATTAAATAAAAAATGTATAATTATATTTTAATAGTATAATTGTATAATCACTAGCCTCTTCGAAGGGGCAACGTCCTTTTATGAAGCTCAATTTTATACAATGTGTGGTAATTAGATAACTTATATCACAATGAATGTGGGATTATTAAAATAATACACTATTTGAAGTATCTACTAATAGGGGGTGGGCTGTGAATTAGTTTCTTAACAATAACTATTCAATTCCATTCATCAACCCATTCATATAAAATATCAATGCATAAAGAAAGCAACTACACAAGCATATCATAAGAGAACACAAAATATATATGGGAAACCCTATTGGTAGATAAAACCCATTTATCCTTTAATATGGAATAAATATTATAATTTCAAGATCCAATGTTTAGTGAAGCACCAACATCACAAGGGGCTCTAACCCTACCTAGTTAAACATCCATTCAATTAGTCTTCTACAAGCTCTATCTTAGAAGGAAGCTCCAACCCCATAGGTACATTAGAAAAAAATAAGTAACATATAATATATTATAAACCATATAAAACTTTTTTATAACTCAAATGTATATTACAACATTCTTTTTTACTATTTACCTGTTATCTAACTCAAATAGCCTCTTAGGCCTTCTCACTCAAATAGCCCTCTCTTTAGCAGAATTAGGTCAAATGACCTTACTCAACACCTATAGAAAAAAATTATATACTCATGGAAATTTTATCTCATATATTTTATTGTCTTAAATCCCTTAACCTGTTCTCCAAAAACACTATATCCTTCACTTAATAGCTCAATTCTCTAACTAGTCAAAATAAACTTATTAGGCCTTAACTTTATACTTGATTATTTATCATACCTTTATTGGCTAGCTATGGACCTAAAAATACATTGATTATTATTTAAATATATAATTACACACTTTTCATAAAATAAAAAACAATACATATGTTATTCATATTCTATAACAACCAAATCCACCATTAGGCCTAATGGAGACCTAATGCAATTAGGTCTATCATATCCACATGTTACTATTTTGACCCTTAATAACACTTTGTGTCTTAATAAATGGATTAAAAACTTCATAAAGTCCTAAAATATACTCATTATAATTTAACCTTGGTTTTCCAACTCCATTTTCCCCATGTCACTACATGGACCTACCAATTAGGTTTCCTTCTCATTAGGCCTTCTTATTGCCTAAAAGTCTATCTTGAAAATTTGAGCCAAATACATAACTTTCACAAATAAAACATACATAAATTCATATTAATAGGATATTAAATACTTAAAAAACTTCCAAAAATGATTTTGTCTTCACCACATAGGCCAAAAGGCCTCAAGAACACTTTTGCAAAAGGCTTACTCAAAAACACCACAGTCTGTCAACACATAGTGAAAAACATTTGAATCTCTAAGATTAAATAGGGACTTAAAATGAATAAAAATAAATCAAAATTATTATATTATTTTTGTAAAACACCTTTAATATATTTTTATCATTAAAATTAGTTAAAAATGACTTGAGAACATCCTTTCACACACATAAAAAATTGCATGTAGGACCAAAAACATAGTCAAGAGAATCAATTATAGAACTCCTGTGGGAACACTTATGTGATATTATAATGGATTATTGTGAAAATTTATCATCATTAAATCATATCTATAAATATATATTACATGGTAATATATCAATATTTTTATTATAGACCAATCTCACTATGTCACTCTAGATAGACTTCACTATGTTAGATAGACCAATTTGACGACAACATTTTTCATAGGTGTAGGCATCATCAAAAATTATAGACTAAGGGGATAGTATGGATAGGTATTTAATTATTACCCCATGCCTTAGGATCCATCCCTATTCATATGAAACCAATCCCTAATCTTATTCTTATTCTTGCCTTATTTTCTCACTATTCTACTCATTAGGCCAGTTTAGCGATAGGCTAACTTCGATGAGCAGTTTAGAACATTTTGGTTAGAAACCTACTTATAAAATTTCATGTGAATAAACTATAAGTATTTCACATCATCAACCATTAGTTTACATACTTTTACTTGGTCAACCTTGCTTGTATCATCAAAAAGCTTGAAAATAAGGGTTTTCTTATAGATTCTACTTACTATCAGGACAAACAAAAACCATATAAAGAAAAATTTCAGAGTAATTTACATTTTAAAAAAAACAAAATAGGTCAAATGGACAATTTTGAGACATAACCAATTATATATTTCTTATCAGGTATTTGTTAGGGTTTTAGGAGAGTTTTGACTACCTTACCTTCTTAGTAATCATTCATTAAGGATTACCCCTAAACTCTAAAAATAATTCCACAAAATTTAAGATAGGAACCTTACCTAACTACCATGAAATCCTTAGGATCTCATTAAAATGTTTCAAATTCCAACAATCATTAAAAAATTCTTCTAAGGTCTACAACACACCATTTTATACACAGAGTCAACCTTACCATAGGTTTTCATTCTTTCTCCTTCAGGTATTGAATTCAAACTTCTTACACACACTTAAAATGACCTATCACATATTTTAAAATTATTTAAAGAGATCTACCAAATTTTAAAATGATCTTGACCCATCATTAGTCCATTATAGATCACTTTACATAGTTTACCTTATATGACCAATCATTATTAAGCTATGGTCATGCCTTGAAACCACTTTAACTATCTTCAAAACTTAAACCTAATGACATATGGCCTCATAAATTTATCATACATTATAAATATTTCTCAAACAGGTCTCATATGGCTCAACTCATCATGTTACTAGGCATATGCCATTTCACTAACTTACTCAAAGGCTTCAAGAACTCAACATTAAGAAAAACAAATATAACACATAATGACATCAATGACACTTTGATGACATCAATGACAAATTAATGCATACCTTGTAACACATTCCAAATAATCTCCCCTTTTGTCATTGATGGCAAAAAATCATTGATGGAATCTACTCATAGAGACTCCTCTTATTGGGAAACAACTTAATGTAGATCAATCTCCCCATTTGACATGAATAGAAAATCACTTACCTAAAATAAAAATTTTAGATAAAATATTGTAGAAAACTCCCCCTTTTATATTACATATCTTATATAGATTTTTCTTTAACAGATTGTTATGACTCCCCCTTAGAGATCATAGCTTGTGCACTTATTTTTTATTATTAGAGCTAAAATATCTCCTCATTATCTCCACCTAATAACCTTATCTTTCTCATTACTACTATACATATTAATAACACCTAATTAATATCTCATATGGTCAAAAGTAACTTTTAGAAGAGGCTTAGTCAAAATATCGATAATCTGATCCTTGGTAGGCATACATTCAAGGTTAATTCTTTACTCACTCACCTATTCTCTTAATAAATGATACTTGATAGTAATATGTTTGGTCCTTGAATGAAATATAGTACTATTTGAAACATTTATGACACTATAATTATCATAGAGAATAGGAATACGACCATCAAAATCCAACTTGTAGTCTCTCAAGATTTGTTTCATCCATAATAAATGAGTACAACATGAGGCTACTAAAATATACTTAAATTTAGAAGTAGATAAATATACCAATTTTTTTTCTTGCTTAAATATGAGACTAAACACTTATCTAAGAAGAAATCTCCTGCACTAGTGCTTTTTTTGTTATTTAGACTCCCAACCCAATCTGTATATGTATAGGCTACAAAATCAAATTTCTTACTCTTTGGGTACCATAAACCATATTAAAAAGTCCATTTGAGATACCTAAGTATCATTTTTATTACTTTTATGTGGATTTAATTAGGTCCTACTTGGAATATTCCTGCAAGGCCTACTAATTGCATGATATTTGGCCTAGATACAATCGTATACAATAAACTCCTAATAATGGATCTATAATTTTTTAGATTAACCCATGAGGATTCATCCTCCTTACTTAGATTTAATTATATAACCATATATATACTTACATACTTAAAATATTCCATTTAAAACTTATTTAACATCTCTTTTATATACTTGACTTATGAAATGAACATACCTTTTTTAATTTGACTAATTTGAAGTCCAATGAAGAAGGATAGTTCTCCAAGTATAGACATATCAAATTATGACCTAATCACCTATGTAAAGGCCTTGGTCATGTTTTCATTAGATAAACCAAATATAATATCATACACATTTACTAAAACTATCAACTGATGATCATTTTTAGATTTGACATATAGGTTGTTATCTATAACTCCTCTCCTGAACCCTTGGTTTAAAAGGTACTTATCAAGTCTAGCATACCAAGATATAGGGGATTGTTTTAAACCATATACCTTGTTATAATATAAAAAAATTATTTAAATCCACTCCTTATACCTAAGCATATCCTTTGCACACAAGTTTGGCTTTATTTATAGTGACCTCTCCAATCTCATTCAACTCATTCTTGAAAACCCTTTTGGTACCAATGATGCTTTAGTCTTTAGGTCTACGTACTAACTCCCAAATTTCATTATTATCAATTTTATTTAGCTCCTTATTCATTTCCTCTAACCAAAACTCATATTCACTTGCTTCTAAAAAGTCTTAGGTTCAAGTTTAGAAAGTAAGGTAGTATTTTCTTGATTAACATCACTCGCCATTCTTCTCCTTGTTTGTATACTTACACTTTTGTTTCCAATGATCTAACATTTAGGATGCTCCCTTTGAATTTAACTAGAAAGTCCATTTGAGACATTTATTTCCTCATTCTATTCTTCATCATAATATATATATATATATCCTTCATCATTCTTTGATTGAGTATGTGGATTATTTTCTCATAAACCTTCACATTTGTTCTCTCCACTATATTTTACAACCTTTTGTTATAACATCTATAAGTATCACTTACTAATGAATATCCTAAGAATAAACCTTGATTATCTATTGAGTAAAATTTTCCTAAGTCCTCATCATATCTCTTAATATATCACTTACTCCAAAAAACTTTGAATTTTTCAAAAAAACTAGGTTTACCATTACATAATTCATATGGAGTCTTGTCATCGCTAATCTTGATCTGACCTCTATTTACATTATAAACTATAGTAATAATAACTTATCTCCAATAACCATGTAATAATTTGGAATCATTAAACATTATACTTATAATCTCTTAGACTATTTTTTTCTTTATCTTAACCACCCCATTTTATTGAGGTGTTCTAGTAGCTGATAATTGTCTTATTATTCTTTAGACTTCACAAAATTCATCAAAATCATTTGATCAGAACTCTCCTCCTTTTTTAGACCTAATACACTTTATATCTAAATTCTTTTCATTTTAAATCAAAGCTTTGAATGTCTTGAACTTTCCTAGAGCTTCTGACTTCTCCTGTAATAATGTTACCTAAGTCATTCTTATATAATCATCTATAAAAAACATGAAGTAGCTATCTCCTTGAATAATTTGAATCCTTATAGGCCAACATAAATAATTATGCATTATTTATAAAATACTAGAAGTAGAATACTCTTTAAATTTGACTATTCTCCTAGTATTATTACCATGTTGACATGCCTTGTAAAGAATCTATAGGTTTAGATATTTTGGGCATATTGTTCACAGATCACTTGGAGCTAATCTTGACAAGATTGTCAAAGTTCATATGACTTAACCTCTTATGATAGATCCAAATCTTATGTACTGTTCTCATGAAACATTATTATTTTGTGATTTCATTTAGAACATATAGATTGTTTTCAATTCTCTTGGCTTTGGAAATCAATCTTCCTAATTTTTCTCTTCTAATCTCATATCCATCTTCATGAAATGTTCAAGTATTTCCTTAGGTGCACATTTAGATCACACTTACTAAGTTGTGTTTAAGTCCATATACATATAAAACATTTTCTATTTTGGTTTTATTATTGTCCAAGATAAAAGAACCTTTCCCAACTATGTTAGTATATGTGTTATCCCTAAACCTTAATGAACCAATGGAATTTTTATTCAAAGTGATTAACTTGATTTTATCTCCTATCATGTGAATTTAATAACCACTATCTATATACCATTTCAAATATTCATTTTAAGTGTGGAAAGTAGTTTGGGCTATCATATATTCTTATCCTCTATCTTTATACTTATTTTCTATAGGATTTACTTCCTTTATCCATTATCTAGTGTCATGACTCCATAACCTCTCAACATGACTAATTTTATTGATATAATTTGTCTTACATTCTCTTATAATGTGTTATCTTTAGTTTTAATTGTAATAAAGAATTATGATTTTACATCTATAGTTAATAGTTTTATGTCCAAATTTACCAAAAAATAAATAATGACCAATTAAGGAGTCCAAAAACTATGATTTATTGACCTTATCTATCATTTGATGAACATAATATGGCACCTTGTTACCCTTAATGTCACATGATAGAGCAAGGACCTTCTTGACTTGATGATGATTAACTTCAAGTTTAGTAGCATTTGTATAGGTCTTGATTCAACCAATTTAATTACTCATTGAATGATTAACGTCTATTAGAACTTCACATTTTTTTAAATCCTTTTTTTATTCTCTAAATCTAAGAACTCTCATGTCATAAAGGATCTTTGACTATTGAATAAACTATTAATATTTACATTACTTTCTTCATACTTTTAATAAATCCTTATCTTGATAGTAACTTTCTAAACTTATTCCTCTAAATATTTTATTTTCATTATAATATGAGTGAATTATTCCATGTGATCCTTCATTTTTTAAAAACATTCACAATTTGTTTCACTAACTTTAGGTAGGTTGTCAATGTAATCATAGAAATTACTTTCATTACCAAGATCCATATCTATGTTTCATAAATCTCCCTTACACTATTAGGTATATTGAAGGGTCCAAGATATAAAACCAATTTTTTGAATTAGATGTTTATATGGGGGTGTGAATCATTTTATTAAAAATAACCATTCAATTTCATTCATCATTCTATTGATATAAAATATCAATGCATAAATAAAGCAACTACATAAACATATCATGAGTGAACACAAAATATATTCAGGAAACCTTCTTGGGGGATAAAACCCATTAAACCATGAATATATTTAATATATTCCTATAATTTCAAGACAAATTTTATTGATTCACCAAATTCACAAGGATATTCAACCCCTACCTAGTTAAGCACCCACTCAACTAGTCTTCTACAAGCTCTATCTTTCAAAGAGGATTCAACCCCTATGTAACTTAGCACCAGATAAGTCACCTCTAATATATAATAGCCTTATAATACCTATTTATATCTAAAATATATATTAAAACCTTATTTTTCACTCTTTACCATTTATTCTCACTCAAATAGCATCTTAGGCCTTCTTAATCAAATAGCCCTCTCTTTGGCAGAATTAGGTTAAATGACCTTGCTCAAAACCTATATAAAAATATTTAGATAATTATGGAAATTAAATCTAAAATATTTTATTATATTAAATACCTTAAAATTTTCTCCAAAAACACTATATCCTTCACTTAATAGCTCAATTCTTTAACTAGTTAAAATATGCTTATTAGGCCTTGACTTTATACTTGATTATTTATCATACCTACATTGTTTATATAAGGACATAAATATAAATTTATTATGATTTAAATATATCAATAAAAAAATTTAATAAGATTAAAAAAACAATACATAAGTCATTCATAGTCCATAAGGACCAAATACACCATTAGGCCTAATGGAGACCTAATGCAATCAGGTTTGTCCTATCCACATGTTACCATTCTAGCCCTTAGGAAAACTTATTCTCTTCAAAAATGGATGAAATAATTCATAAATTATTAAAATATACCCTTTATAAGTTAAAATTTGGTCTCTAACTCCACTTTTCCCATTTCACTACTTGGACCTACCAATTAGGTATCCTCGCCAATAGGCCTTCTTATTGCCTGAAAGTTTGTCTTGCTAATTTGAACCATATACACAAATTTAACACATATCCCATTCATAAATTAATATTAATATGATATTAAATACTTTATAAACTTCCCAAAAATATTTTTTCTTCACCACATAGGCCGAAATTCCTCAGGAACACTTCTGTAAAAGGCTTACAAAGAAACACCACACACTATCAACACACAATCAAAAACATTTGACTCTCCAAGATTGAATAGTGAATTAAAATGAATAAAAACAACTTAAAATGATAATATTAGTCCTATATAACACCTTAAATACATTTTTATCATTTAAATTATTGAAAAATGACTTAGGAACGTCCCTTTCACACACCCATATAAAGTTGCCTATAGGACTAAAAACATAGTCAAGAAAATCAACTTATAAAAAAACTATGGGAAAACTTATGTGATATTAAAATGTATATTTTTGAAAATTTATAAACCTTATATAATATTTTTAAATGTATATTACATGTTCATATATCATTATTGGTCTTATAGACCAATCTCACTATGTCACTCTACTCAAACGTCACTATGTTAGACAAACTAGTTTGATGACAACTTTTTTCATAGGTGTAGGAGTAATAAAAACTTATATAAAAAATTTATATGAGGTTAATTTATTTAATAATTACCCCATTAATTATTATCCATCCTTAGTACTCTACAACCAATCCTTAATCTTATTCTCATTCTTGCCTAGTTTCTCATTGTTCTGCTCATTAGGCCAGTTTAGTGATAGGATAAATTCCATGATAGGTTTATAAAATTTGGGTTATAAAATTGATCATAAAATATAATTATTTCACATCATAATCCATCTATTTCATGGTTTGACTTGGTTAACCCTGACTATAACATCAAAAACCCTAAAAATAAGGGTTTTCTTATAGATTTTACTCACTATCAGGACCAAAAAACCATCTAAGGAAACATTGAAGAGTAATTTCCATGTTAAAAACACCAAAATAGGTCACCTAGACCATTATGATCCATAACCGATTATATTTTTCTATAAGGTCTTTGTTAGGGTTTTAGGAGGTTTTTGACTACCTTACCTTCTTAGAAATCATTCATAAAGGATTTCACCTCAAATATAAAACCAATGATAATAAATTAAATATAGGTACCTTCCCCAAAAACCATGAATTTATCATGATCTCATAAAAAAAATTCATGTGCTAATGAGAATGAGAAACTTCTTCTTTGGTCTATAACACCCTATTATATAGACACAATCAACCTTACCAAAGGTTTTCATGATTTATCCTTTAGGTATTGACATTGAAATTTTTCCACACATTTAACATGACCTATCACACATATTAAAATTATTTAAATATCTCTAACACCTTTGTAAATGATCTTGACCCCTCATTAGGCCACTATAAGTCACTTTGCATACTAGACCTTATACTGCTAGTCATATTTAGACTATGATCATGCCTTAAAACCAATTTAAATATATTTAAAACTTTAACCTAATGACATATGTCCTTAAATCATGCTCATATATTACCAATATTACTCATGTATGTCTCATATAGCTCAACTCATCATGTTACTAGGCCTATGCTATTTCGCTAGGTTCCGCAAAGGCTTCAAGAGCTCAACATCAAGAACAACAAAGATTACACAAAATGACATCAATTACACCTTCTTAACATCAATGAAAACTTCATTCATACCTTACAACACATTTCCAACATACACTATTACATTATACTACTAAAATGGGCTTGATGGATGTCTTAGAAATCATATGCATCCAAAGCCTTATATTGAATAAAGAGAATTACAAAAGGAAGGTTAGGATGAAGGGTCCTGACATCCAATCTAATGGATAAATCCTTCATGAATGATTGTAATGGAAAATTAAGGATAATTTATGGGAAGGAGAAGTGGGTAAGGTCACTACAAATAAGAAAATTAAAAAATAAAATAAATCTAAAGAGAAGCAAGAATAGGCTAAGAAAAATTCTAATAAAGTGGATGATAAAACCCCAGACAAGTTGAAGAAAATTAAATCACAAGACTCCACTCAATGACCAAGCAGGATAACCCAAGTCCTCACCAAAAAATAAGATAAAAAGAAGAAATAAATAAAATGGGGTGGTCATTTACTTATATTCAAAAGATTCTTACCCTTAATCTTCTACCTTTTGTTAACTTTGTTCTTACTTCCTATTGTTATTTACTATCTTTTTGGCTAAAGATGGCCATGTTATGTTTTTTCCTATATGATCTTACTCTTTGTTTGTTTTTTACTACTTTTTGAACATATTTAAGCCTTTCTAATGGGTAAAATACCCTTTAATCCCCCTTTTTAACCTTATCAAATTATATATATATATATTTTCATGAAAAGAGTTGAAATATTCTAAAAGGGGCAAAAAATTTCATCTATAGGTTTGAAACTACTCCCAGAATCCTTAAGGTCCATATATCTTTTTCAATGAGTGTTTTTGAAAATTTTCCCCCTTATTTTGTCTCCTTATGAATTATTTTAATCATTTAATTTGGATAACTCCATTAAATTTCTAAAAAAAATGTTTATTGGCATGTTTCAAAGGTTGTATACATGACTAAGGTCAAAATATAGCTTTGTAAATTTAAAAACTCAGTTATTTGTCTTAAAAAGGTCTATAAAACCATATTGAGGATCCATTTATTAATTAATATAGGTTAGGTAGATCATACATATCATCATAATAGAGTTTCAAAATCTTCAATTCCTATGGCATCAAGAAAACGAACCCTACAAGCTAGGGAATGAGCCAAAAGCCAAAGAATGGATGTTGTAGGTCTTTAGGAAGTTTATAGGGTTGAGTGAAGGATATAAATATTGATAAAAAGGGTTGATGAGGTTCGAAATATAATATATTACATGTTTCTATAGGTTTATTTAAGTCATGATGAGAAAAATAAGGTTGTAAGCTATGTAACAAGCTAGAAAACAAGATTTGTAGATCTATTGAGGGTTCTAGGTCATAACAAAGGATATCAAGATAAAATAGAGGATTTCATGCATAAATACTATATAAAATTAGTCTCAATCCTTTATGAGAAAAAAATGAGGTCAAAACAAAGTTATAAGCCAAAATACTTTGTTTGCAAAATATTTAAATGAAAAATCAGTCACGTCCTATCATTTTTATCCTCATGCATGGTGTTTAAAAGGTTTTGGAGGAGTCTTGATATTTTATAATTTATCTTTTGGTAGTCTCTAGAATTCTTATAGATGAAAAAATTATGTAAATATAATAAAAACCCTTCAAACTTTGCATATGGTTTGAAATTGCTTTTAAAGACCTAGACTTGTGATATTTTATTTTGATAGTTTAGAAGGCATGAAAAGACATAAAACAGGGTCTCAAACTTCTTCTCATTAGATAAAAAATCCAAAATCAAGATTTTAATTCTGTAGGAGGTTTAAAAAGTCCTATAAAAGTTTTTGAATTAAGTAAAATTAGGTTTTAGGATTGTAGAATGTTAAAATAGAGGTTTTAAGCATGTTCCATAGGTTTTCATGCTTTATAATATCAAAAAAAGAGTTTTACAAGCTAAAAAACTAGACTACAGGTATGCAAAAAGTTTACAGAACCCTATAAAGGATCAAGAGAAAGAAACAAGGCTTGGAGAAATAATAAACAATGTTTAAAACTCCTAAATTAAAAAATAGAGGTTTCTTGGTAGGTTTAAAAGGTTCCGTGGGATATATAAGGTATATGATTAGAGTCTAAATGAAGGAACATGAAGTTTAAAGTATGATAAATAGAATTATTAGGTATATAGTATGCATTCAAAGTTTACATAGCTTACATGATTGTATCAATGTTAAAATAAGGTCTTAGAGCCACTAAAACCTAACTAATAAGTATGTTCATGTGTAGTCATATAAAATTTCACTTGAGTTTAATTAGTATCACTTGAGACCACCCATCCCTAGCTTATCCCTAGACCTATCTTATGTCCTCTATATGCACTAAACATCCATAAATATCCCAAAATTTGTCCCAAACTTCTTCTTAGTGATCTAATCCCTTGGTACCCCAATTTTTTCCACTTAGACACTAGTGTGGTTCTTTGGAAACCAGTGCACTATGGTAGTGACCAAGGGACCATGTTAATATCCCTTGCCTAATTTCAAACCCAATGGATATGTTTTCAACTTCTAAGATACCTAGGGTTGACCTAGACCTATTTCACACTCTAAACAAGAAATAGATTAGTATAAATACATGACTTTTATCCCTATATCCACTAGATGAATATAAATGTAAATTACATAAATAAACTTAGAATAATTTGTGAAAAATCGAGGTTATTAATCCCTATTCTAACCTAATTATGCATTTAGTCATATACATCCACCCTAAGCTAAAAATACATAGATTTATAGTCTCAATAATTATTCAAATAAATTATGTTGACACTCATACTATCATTTACTTGAGCTTGCACCAACACTTAGATTGGGAGAACTACATTGGGCTTGATCCCCTCTTGTTGTATTCGTATGTAGTAAAATATCAACATAGTGGACTATTGAGGATGTCTATCCTACCTACATGAATTCACATTTTTATACTTTTTCCATTAACATACCATAACAACATGGAGATCTAGTGTTAACATACAAATCATTATAAAATAGGTCACAAACAATGAAGCAGGTTTCATCCAAACATGGACAATCCTATTAGATTCAGACATAGTTACTACCAAAAGTTCACATAATTCCATGCATAAATATAATAGCATTTAATAAGAGGAAACTATCACGGTGTGTTATTTTACAAGCTACTAAACAACTATCCATGAGGGTTTCTGATACCTAAAGCATATTCATGACACATTGATTAGCTTGAGTGTTAGTTTTCAACTTCCATATCACTTGTGTCAATCAGTTTCTAGATAAGTACTTATTTATGTCATTAATTACTATTTTTATAAATATAATATTAGGCCAATTATTTCAAAAATTAGTAGTTTTATTTATTTCATATCTCTCCCTTGATTTATTTTACTCATACCCTTTAACATCCTAGCATTTACATTCCATAATCCCTTATAAGTTAAATCATTTGGTGAACTTGAGTTACCTTGAATACTAAAAAAACCCTATCCATATATATTATAGGGTTTCTATCTTTTTGTTTTCTATTTGTATTTTTGTGTTAGGGTTTTCAAACCTAATATATTCTACCCTAGAAACCATCTTCTAAGTTATAATTCTAAATTTCATGCATGAAGAAGATTATTTTCTTCCTGATCTCAAAGAGGGTGATAGCTACTTTCCCTATAACTAGGTAGATGATATCACTCATACAATAGGTAATTAATCCTATACTATTATTTAAATTTTCCATACATAGCCTATCCATCTTTCAATCCCTTCCCGTTTATATTAACCATTCAAGATGTGTGCTTATATGTTCAATCATAAGTAACTAGGGTTTGAACTTGTGAGACTCTAAGGGATGAAATTATTAGTATGAGGAAGATAATTTAAGAATTATAAATTTATAATCAGATATTACATGAAATTATATATAGTATTGGAAAACCATATTACAAAACAAAATCATCTTGAATACACTAGTTTTAGTGATGTATATGTATCTTCACCTAGTCAAATTGTGGCAAGCAATGTTACACATCAAAACAACAAATCCAAATAAAATTCATCTATAAATAGTGATTAAAAATGTACTCAAAGATAAAATATAATTTCAAGTGATATTTTAAAGATAGTGATTAAATCTAAGTTGAGAAACTTACCTCCTCTACACCCAGTGGGTAGATTCATATACTATTGTGCATATCATAGAATGCATGGGCACCAACATGATTCATGTTTAACATTAAAAAGGAAAATACAATAGGTACTTGATAGGGGTGACTCCAAAAGTGAAACTTAATACAAATTACATACAATGGCACATGTATAAATTCAAAAAGGATCAAATTTAGAAACAATACAAAAGTAGCTACCAAAGCATAACTCAGAACAATAAAATTTTCAAAAAGTAAAATCTGAGAAATAAATAGTACAAAAAACACATCTGAAGAAAGTGAAGGATGTACATATACCTCTCCAAAATGAGGTCCCACTGTAAAAATAGTATGGGTTTGGTCAAAAATACATAGAATATTTTGATTATCAAGGTCAAGGGTTAGGCAAACATGCCCAAGGCATCACTACTCTAATTCTACTACTTGATAATGTTGGTCAACAATGATTGGTATTTTTGGAACATACTAAATTAAATATTTCAAAAATATATTTTATCAAGGAAAAAGATCTAGATACATAGGTAATGTTACAAAAAGAGCAATAACTTAAGTTACACATTCAAGATTAGGCTATAAAAATAACCATTCTCAAAATGGGGCTTCTAACATTAGATTCTTCAAAGCAAGCTATACCTATAGTTGATACAATTTCACATGGTAATATCCCAATAAATAATCTTGACATTGCTAATAAAAATGAATAAGATGATTGGAATGACCCATATTATTATGATACAAACCATTTAGAAAGTGAAGATGCCACCTATGTTACACATAGGCATCCCATCGATGACATGTTGGGATTATATCACCATTACTTACCATCACATAGATTCTTATCCATAACAATCTCTTTGTATATAGTTTCACTCATTTCCACCCTACTTGTACATATTTTCATTAACCCCTAGTTTCTTAGGATATTGTTTCATTTATCATGCATCTTATACATAGTTTCCTTTATCTTGCTCCTTGTAATTAGTTTCATTTTCATGTTGATTTTACATATATTATACTAAAAAAAAAAATTATATAATATGTTCATAATATAAAAAAATTCAAATATTACTCAAAAACACATAATTTAGATTATTTACATATCCATGTTTACTTTTTTTATACTTTCTAGGTAGTACATATTCTAGCTATCTTAGTATAGTTAGTTGTATCATACATGCACGATTCAATTATTATTTTAGAGTATTCATATATTATTACATGACATAATTCTTCTACACAGTTTTAAATTTGTTATTATCTACTCATTGGTGGAAGATACATAAATTCATCATTGATACATTCAGTCAATGGATCATCTTATAAACAACTACTTTACTAGGTTATATCTACATTTATAAGATTTTATCATGAATATATATGTTTTAAAATGAAACTATGATACATATATAATACTTTAATGGTAATTGTATCCTTCAACTCATTGAAAAATGAATCAAAAACATCATTTTCATTCACAGCTGCATGTAGTACCAAAAATAAAGTTATGGAAACTAAGCCTTAGAACACCTATTTTATTAATTTTGTGATATTAAGTTGTTTTTAAATTAACCTTAAAAATAACTATATCATATTTATAATACATATTTCATTTTTATATATCAATATTGGTCTTATAGACCAATGTCACAACTTCACTTTATACAAACTTCACTATGTTAGATAGACCATTTTGATGACAAAGTTTTAATTGTGTATGATCATAATAAAAAATTATAAACAAATGGTATATTATTAAGAGGTATTTAACAATTATCCCATGTATTTGGATCCATCCCTAATCTTCTGTAACTAATCCCTAATCTCATTGTCATTCTTGCCTAGTTTTCTCACTATCTTGCTCATTAGGCCTATTTTAGCGATAGGCCAACTTCCACAACCAGTTTAAAAAAATTTAGGTATGAAAAGTTCTCATAAAATTTCATAAGAATAAAATAAAATTCTTACATATCATCCTCCATCCATTTTCATGCTTTGACCTGGTCAACCCTACCTATTACATCAAAAGTTATAAAAATAAAGGGTTTCCTATAGCTTCTACTCACTATCATGATTAAAAAAACCATATGTAAAAACTTTTAAGTGTAATTTACATGTTATAAACATCAAAATAGGTCAAAATTACCAATTTTATCCATAACCAATAATATCTTTCCTATCGGGTCATTATGAGGGTTTTAGGAGGGTTTTGACTTGTTTCCCTTCTTAGCAATCATTCCTAAAAGATTGACCTTAAAATAAAAAACCAATGATAGGAAAATTAATATAAGTAAATTACCTAAATTCCATGACCTTATCAGGATCTCATGCAAAGGTTTCACATGCCAATGAGTACAATAAATTCCTTCTCAAGTCTGTAACACCCCATTCTGTGCACACATAAAACCTTATCACCAATTTTCATGCTTTCTTCTTCAGGTATTGACTTAAAAACTGGTAAAAATGATTAAAATAACATATTAAAAATCTATAAATTCTATAAATATATATGAAACACTTTTTAATTATCTTGACCCCTCATTAGGCCATTATAGGTCACTTTGTACACTAGGCCTTACAGTGCCAGTCATACTTAGATCATGATCATGCCATGAAGCCTATCATACTAATTTAAAATATTCATCCACATGTCATATGACCTCATAAAATATTAATAAACTATAAAAATTCATCACACAAGTATCATATTGGTCACCTCAAAATACTACCAGGCCTATGCCTTCTCACTAGGTTTTCATGTGAGGCTTAAGCCTCAAGACTTGACCTTGAACCTTATCTGAAGGTTTATTTTATTATTGATCATTTATAAATAGATTTTTATACTTTATAATTCATTTAATGATAAAAATAATCAATATTTAATATGTTTTTTTATGTAAATACCTTCTCTAATAGCTAGACTAGGCTTCTCAAGATACCTAGTACACAATAATAGCTTACCTTGTACCATGATCCTATCTTTGACATGATAAAAACCTTAGAGTAATTACCAAATTTCATTCAAATTATCTCTCATAAAAGAGACAATAGGTTACCTTCAAATTATCCCTTTTCATGAGACTTATTTGACACATATCATCTTACCATGCATGACCTCAACTCTGACCTTGACAAAACTGACATTTTTATTGAATTT
Organism: Torreya grandis; assembly: GCA_037957365.1. NCBI lineage: Eukaryota > Viridiplantae > Streptophyta > Pinopsida > Cupressales > Taxaceae > Torreya > Torreya grandis. The sequence goes on from JARHVA010002338.1 coordinate 675,561, forward strand.
GACATCAATGAAAAAAACAACGATTTAAAAAAAAAAACATAAATCATACCTCAACATATCTAATATGTCCATTTATATACAATCAAATATATATTTTTCATTTATAACTAAACTACATAATATATATACATATAAATGATTTTACACACACACATACTTATGCGTATATTTAAAGAAATAAAATATAATTGTATGTATATATGTTTATATGAACTATTTATATATAATATGAACATTTATATGTATATTCCATAATTACTTATATATGTATGAATATATTTTCAAGTTATATAAAAACCCAAGTTTACTATATAAGAATGAAACTTAAATAAAACCTAAACATTTTTAGACAATCTAACAAGAATCAAACAAATAATTATTTAACCATGTCTCATATTTCTAGTTGAAAATAAAAAACCATCCAACTACTATGAATTTATCTATAATAACAACTTAATACTTCTCTATGTTTTACCCTAGACAAAATGGATAATAAACCTTACAAGGGAATTATCATAAATAATAATCATTCAGTCAATATATTTAAACCCATACTATAATTTATTTAGTCAAGAACTTATATTTACATAATCATCTAGTGGGATAATTTCTATAACATCCCTAAATAATTATACTCTATCAACTCAGTATATATACTCATAACATTTGTTAAATACATACACAACCATCTTATGACTATATTTGGTCTTTATAACATTCAAATGTTACATCATAACTTAAACCAATTTGACTCCTTAGTTAATAATTTGTTATTTAAACCAAAATTGGCATATAAATATATTCACACAATCAACTTTATGAAATTCATACATAGGTCATTTAATATTATATATATATTATTAACCCCTAGAGTTTGTACCTGGCTAACTTAAAAATAAATACACACAGTCATAAATAAACATTTACCTAGTTGATAAGCTATCTATATGGTTGATAAGAAAATCCTAAAAGTATCCAGCCAACATAAAACTATATACATGAACAACATAATTTTACATACACAGGTCGATATCCAATAAGTAAAAGTGACTAATATCTTTTATTCTATTTATTAATATTTCAACTTACCATATAATAAATCAATATATTCAGTCATACTAAAATAGAACACAAAGGATATTACGTAAGAAATCTCCAATAGTAATAACTTAGAAATATAATCAATTCAAATAATTTCACTCAACCATCATACATATTAAATCAAAACTTAATGCTAATTGACCCAAGTAAAGTGTACATAGTCCATTCAAAAGATACTTATAGTCTTCACAAAGTCATAAAGATATATTCTCAACTAAATACAAATTTAAATACCCAAAATTGACTCTAAATAACATGATCCCAAACAGACCTAATTAGTATACACAATAAACCCAATAAACTCATTAAAACATGAAATACATAGTTTTTTGTTCAATAAATGAAACCCTGTGTCTAAATCTATACCAAAATACCTCAACCATTTCAAAACATTTGACTAATTAATAGAGTAATACACTAGGTCTTGAGAAAAAGTATAACATAAGTCAAACTAATAGCCATACATAATAACACTTAGGTAAAGTATTATTCCAACTACCACTATTCTATATTCATTTTGTATAGGAATCAAGTCATGGATTTGATTCTATAAGGGAAAATTTATCCTCTCATAGGTTCAAATCCCTAACCACTACTAGGGTTTTCAAATATAATAATAAAATCACATACCATTGTAGTCTACTTACCATATAAAATGAACATAGAATCATAGAATAAATTTCAAATACAAACCCTAACTTTTATTTATTGAAGAAATCTGCCTTCTTCTACAAGTAAAATTCTTCTCTTTTCTTTTCCAATGTTTGTTAGAGGTATAATCATTGAGAGGGGGGAGAATCAGTGAGCCAAAATAATCAAACTTAAATGTTGATCTTTGA
>JARHVA010002338.1:682500-745000 GCA_037957365.1 Torreya grandis
GAACCTTTTCATTAGGCATAATCAATTAATGTTCTTTATAAGATGCATGCTCAACAATAATAAGATGTTAACTTGGATCCATACATACCTCAAGACTAGCCTCAATCAAAACCTTGGTCTCCTCTTTGAGCTTGATCTCTTTATTCTCAACCTAAGAAGATAATGATACCTCTTGGTACTCTTAAACTTCTAAAGCATTCTCTTCCATATCAAATAGATTACTTGGACCTGTAGTCTCAACATGACTCACACTTGTCACCTTTGGTTTCCATGTGTTAACTTGCCTTATGTCTTATAATCTAGGAGCCTAATTAAATCTATTATATCTTGTAGGACTTTACTTTTAGAACCTAGAAATGTGACCTCTATGTTCACAATTATATCACACCATATTCCTTGATGGAAACATAGTTTGTCTAACTATGTTTGGATAGAAACTTTCCAAATGTCCTTTGTCATGACAAACAAAACAACCTTCCCCTTTTGAATAGGATTCACCTTGTATAATCTTATGTTGACAATGGTTTTCAAAGTATCCCACATCAAGATAATTAAATCAATTGATTATGTTCCCACCTTTTGACTAATGGCCCATATCATAGTCCCATGTAAATTCATTTCTAATAGGTCTCTTTCACTCTTGATCCCTATGACTAAATTGATTACATATATAATAATAACCATTGAATATTGCATATCTCATGAAATTTGGCTATCTAATCTGATTTGTCTTTACTCTGCCAACACCTTCATTCTTTGTTTGATGATTTGTCTTCAAAGTATGATTTTCCTAATTCACATTAGTATTCTTTTTGTCTTGAGCTATATTCTTTTATTCTTCTTCATATCAAGACCAGTTCTATCACTAGTATGCTTTTAAGCACTTAGAATCTTATCTAGATCACATGAGATCTTTTCAAATCTTACAAATGACTTCACCTTACTAGATTTCTTTTCTAACTCAAATTTCAAAGACTCATTTAAAGGAACATACCTTGAACATTCTATTTAGGCTTCATCTCTTTCTTGAATGCAACTTCCTTCTTTGGTGGTATATCATCATTTATTCTCATCTCATATGTAGTAAGGGTATCATGCAATTGATCCATCTTCAACTGAGTAAGATCATGACTCTCTTTTATAATAGATACTTTTGGATAAAAATTGAGAGATATAGATCTCAATACCTTTTAGACTACAATTACCTCTTCAAGATTCTCTCCAAGACCTCTGATGATGTTCACAGTCTCATAAACTCTCTATATAAAGGATGCCACAAAATATTCCTCCTTTATCTTGAGACTTTCAAATTGCCTTATATGATTTTGTAGCTTAACAAGATTGAAATTTGAATCTCTTTCTAAAATTATCTTCATTTTGTCCTATACCTCTTTAACATAAGTACAATGGATTAAATTGGTGTATTCAATCTCTGAAAGGCCACAAGTGATAACATTCATCACCTTGAAATTGTTCTCAAACAAATTCTTGTTTTCAACACTAGATGGAGGAGTAATAAGAGCAACATAATCATCCAAAATAGATTTCCATACATTAAACCTAGAAACATAATATATGTCCTCATACTTACACTCCAAAAATAATAATTGGATCCATTAAACATTGATGATTTCTTTGTAGATAAACCTCCTTGATGAATACCCATAATGTATCTTGGATCACCTTCAAGTTGTTATGCCTTTACCAAAGGACCTACTTTAATACAAATTTTTAGAGGTACAATCACTAAGATGGGGGGTAAATCAATGAGCCCAAATAATCCAACTTAAATTCTAATCTTTGCAAACACTTAATTAGTTACCACAAGCATTCATGAAGCATACACAACATTCACATCAATGAGAAAGAAAGACAATGCAAGATTAATCACATAACACATGACATACATAGGAAACCCTCTTGGGGGATAAAACCCATTGGGACTTGTAATTAGACTACTATCGTATAATAACAAGATCCAATTTAGACCATCTACAAATCATCAAGGAACTACAATCCCTATTTAGTGAGACTATAATCCCATAAGTTGTTGCCACACCTATCTAGCTAAGCTATAATAATGAGACCTTTTAGCAAGTTATACCTTTCAATGAGGATATAACTACCTTAGATGTTAAGCTACCACAACAATAAATATGAACACATCCACATATAAACTGATGTTAACAACACCTGATGATGGACCTTTGCTTATCACACTTCACATTTACTCACACTAAAATATTAACCACACTATTATACCAATGGAATTATGACCAACAAGTCATAAAAATAGTCCTCAATCTTCTCTACTCTTCAATTCATCCTTTAGGCACTCTACCCATCCTTATCTCCACAAAACACACACACAAGCCTCTTTCAAATCAATCCTTAGTCTCTCACATAAAATCTTAGAAATTACCATCTTTGATTTCACTATTTATAGAGCAATCTTGATAGTCACTACTTGGTCACCCATTAGACATGCCTTATCCCTTAAGGCATATATCATAAAAATACATGGCTTAATTCAATCTCCATAGGTTATCCATAGCATCTATAGGTCACCCTTAAGTAGCTACACATTTTAATAAGGCCCTTGTAGCTATTATAGGTCTCATGGAGACATTTTCACCTATTTATCTCACCATCAAACAAAAAAAGAACACAAGACCACTTTAAAATACATGGGTCCATTCTTTATATCCCCTTTGACATCCTCAAATGATCACATTCATCTTAGCTTACCTATATTTATGCTCAAATAACTCAAATAGAGACCTTAAACATAAGAACACCAATATTGAGCATAAAGTCAACTTATTAAGCATTGTTAATACTCAATATATATTAATCACACCTTCAAAATCCACACAGAGTATCCTCATGGAGTCTACAACATGTTTTAATAGATAATTCAGCATGAGACATCAAAACAACATCAACACAAGCTCAAACATCTTTCTCAAGTCACTTTTAGAACATAATCAAGTATATAGTCATCTTTGGAGGACCATAACTTTATTTTTATTCACTTATATATCTTCAAGTACATATAAATAGATGCATCCTGAAGTCCTCTACCACTTTACGTTTTACTTCATGAGTAAATTCTCCTTCTATCGAAAGATATGGATAAAATATAGAGCTCTAGTTTTTCCTTGTGTTAAATTCAAATATTTGAATGGAAATGGTCACATTTAACCGTATAACACAATGCTTGCATCTCACTTATTCTTAGATCATATTTAATACACATCATTTATCTCTTCTAATCTTTGATGCATAGGCACCAATGTTCAAACATTAAACTTCAGTCACCTATCCTCATCTCATTGCTTCCTAACTCCTTAGAGCAATGTGGACCATCAATCTTGCTCAAGATTTAACTCTTTAAAAAGTTACTAATAATGGGGACGCTTTCAATATGTCTAAGTAGCCATTTTTTCACCTCAGGAACTTTTTCTATCATTACTCACATGATCTCAAATTTAGACCAGATGATCTCTTCGCATAGGAGAATCCAATCATGTGACACACTACTCCTAAATCCTTCACATGTGTGAGATATGTTTCCATTAAAATTCCTTCTCAAAATATTATATCATAGAGCCAATTATCCTTATAAGTTTTTAGGATACCAACTTTTCTCATGCATAACTTTTATCGTGCTTTAGTGCATGATCTCATATTTAGCACAAATCATCTATGATAAAAAAATGAACAAACCCATATGATAAATTTATCTTGACACCTTCATATGTGAAATATATAACACCATCAAAATTATCACTTAACTCTTCTTAATATATTGTAAAACTGGCTATGGGAAAACATAGTCAAACTACTTAGGAGCTCAACTTTGCATATGCATATATTTTGATGTGCTATATTACATGATCTCAAAATTAGCATAAATAAAATTAGCAAAAAAATGAACAAAACCATATGATCATTTTTTCTTGACACCTCCATGCATGTGAATTATGACCTTATCAACATGCTTACTTAGTTATTTATGGTAGCATTGCAAATTTGGCTAAGTATGGAAAATTAATCAATTTTGACTGAGACACCAATATTTCACCCTCATATCTTTAACCACACTTCTATGCAAGAATTGAGATCTAGTGCATAATAATTAGGGATTAATTTTATCACAACCATAATACCAACTCCACTTGACTCATTACATGTGGCAATGGTGATGTCATCAAACTGCCTACTCAAAATTTATACCACTAGAACTAAAGTGTCTAGATGAGAATAATGATGAATCAAATGAAGTCCACTCATGTAAATGAATATTAAAAGAATTATTAAATTCTTATAGGACCCATTACACATTCTCAAATCATGAAACTCAACCTTCATCCTTTCTATCCATGTCAATATTGATGCTCAAGCAACAATACATAAAACACACTAGAACAAGCACAATACACAATTTATCACTATTACATAAGCTATCAAGGCACTTCATCCACTTACAAGGACACCTCCATGAAATCAATATGAAATCACAAAAAAATATCCAACAATTTATATCATATATAGCTCTAAATCATTAAAAAATCCTCTTCTTTATTATTTTCCTAGACTATTGCATGCATTAAAAAACCCCTAAGATCATGGAAAACCCTTCTCTATTACTACCAAAAATACTCACCATCAATATATATATTATAGACATGTTATTCATGTATTCTATCTTAACTTCCAAACTAACATACTCTCCCTATTTTACACCATCACATAGTCAAACCTTCACCATGCTAGTTTTACATGGTTTGAATGGTAAATCATAAAACCAAATTATGGTTCTAGAGATCAGGGTTAAAGTCATAAAAAAGTAAATGAATATAATTACTATGTTTCTAATAATAAATTGAATTCCCATTCCACTCAATCATTAAACATTAAACAATCTATGCCATATACCTAGGTAGTCCCTTAGGTATTTTAAAACATAAGTCCCCCCAAGTACCCCTTAGGTTTACATTAAACATAGTTTTATAAAAATCATTTTGCTATAATGTTCAAATAGGTAATTTTTTTTCTAGATCATGTTTATATATATGATCTAAAAATATTTTTCATTGAATGATGTAGGTACATGCTTGTAATAACATATTCAATCAACATATAAATAAAGTTATGTATAAACATGTATAACTAGAACATAATGTATTGGCAACCATATCATCATCCAATAAGAAATAATGATTTACAAATGAGATTTATTAGTATCAAAAAATGAATCTAACTATACTAAACCATCCAAACACAAATAAACTTAATAGAATAAAACTTAAAGTAACCATGCATTTTATTATTCTAAGTGGTGTGTATTGGGTTCGTTATCAATTATCAACACCTCCAACATCTCTATTTGTAACATACTCATTGATGATACTCTAACTCCATATCAAACTAGAGAGTGTAATTTATCCTTAATCCACCTCAAAAATTCAAATGGTGTCTATCCCTTAACTAATACAATCAATATAAATGCTACTGAAGTATAAATTTTTTGAATAAGCATAATCCATATGCATAAAAACTAATGTGTAGCTAACAAAATCAAGTAATGAATCACCAAATAATTATCAAATGTCTATCCACACATCAAAATAATGAAATATATTTTCATACAATATCAATTAAATAACATTAACCCCTTGATATATATTTAAGAAAGAAAATCGTGTTTAGTGAGGAAATCAAGATGTAACAAAAACTATGTTTATATTGCCTTAGTTGATTTTCTAATTTTTTGGGATAAATTACTAATGAATTTATTTTTATTGATTATTTTTATCCTTGTATTTTATACAAATTTTTAAGACTTACCAAGGTCCCTCAGATCCTTCCATGCATCCAAATCTCATCACCACATGGATTCATAGTCAAACATTTTTAAAAAAAGACCAATTATTTTTAAATCCATCATCCCCTAAGATTTCATCTTATGGAATGATAAAAATGACCCATCCCCTAAAAAATATATAACTTCAAAACCCTAGGAGAGTTAAGGCATTAGACTATAAACCTAGAATTTGATCGGCATTGGTAAAGCTCTATACCCTTAAGTCCTAGAGAAGACACCATGTGGTACCCTCTTAGAATCCCTAGAGCTTAGAATTATTATAGTCCCAAGAGTTTAAAGACATTTTTAAATTCCCACGGCCCAAAGGCCAAAAGAAGATGCCATATGGCACCCTCCTAGGATTTCAAAACCTCATGGGTATTACAACATCATCTTAAAGCATGAAGAGCTTAAGAAGTTGAGAAGAAGCCAAATGGCCATAATGATGGCATAAGAAAATATCAAAGTAAAGCCTAGGGGAAACAAAAAAATTCTAAGTGGTAAAGTTGGATCCATTGGCCAAATCCAATAGCCTAATAAGGGGAAAATGAATGCAAAACTAAGAAGAAGCCACATGGCCAATGGAGAAGAGCTTGAGGACCTAAAATAAGATGAACCCAAACCGTGTCAAATAACTAAGTGATCATAAAAGGTACATGCTTAAATATTATATCCCACCAAAATGTTAACATGGCTTGACTTAAGGAAAATAATATATAATAAATTGGGATAGAATTTAAGGGGTCCAAATACTCAAGGGGGTATGTGGAGTAAACTGGTGGATTTTTGACCTAAATATTATCCTAGGTGGGCTAAATAGAAGAATCATTCAAAATACTTGGCACAAAAGGGAGAAGTGGGGATATAATTTATTTGTTATATAGGTTTCACAACCATTTATAAAATATAAAATGAAATTTTTATTTCCTTATATAGTGGAGGGAACATTCTAACCAAATGCAATTGTAATATCCTAAAGTGGCAATCATGGCCAGAGATGGGAGTTTTACAGTACATGGATACAAGTCCCATTATATTTTCTATAAAAGGTATTCAAAATTTTTGTAAAAATTGGTAGATATTTTATTCACCAAAACTCTATATAAATTATGATAGGCTTAGTCCTCTCTTTTCTTATTTTGTTTTGGTTTATAATTATTTACCTGAAAGGCACAGTTAAATGATTTTTTAATAACACTAAAATAGATACTAGTCTCATTTGAAATTAATGTAATTATTTATTAATTTAATTAATTTCTTCATGGAACATAATTTATTAATGTTAAAAAGAGATTGAAATTCTATTTTACTAATGAATATTCAATTAGATTGTGCAATATCTAGTCTAGTTAGTTTTGAATTTCTATTCTATTTAACTTGAAGCTATGTCAAGACATTATGTGTAGTAGATATAGGAATTTCATATGATTTTAATTAATTTAAATTAAATTTAATAATTTTATTTAATTACTCATAATATTTTCCATTGAGTTTTTTTAATTTGTGTTATAGCTAGACCCAGTACACAATGGCAAAATTGTGATTAGGCATGCTTTTGATTTTCAGCATTAACAATCTTGTTTTATTCAAGGAACCACTTAATTTACATCATTAATATTTATTTCCTATTATATTTTTATGATGACTATTAATATTATTATATTATCATGTGATGTCTATGTGAGTGAGGAAGTAAAGGACTTAAGCTAACATTAGTAAGATTTCTCAGACGACACTAAGTGGATTAAACTTTTGGTGATTAATTAATAATGCTTACCTAAATATATGATTGTAAATTTCTCAACCATTTTATTAAAATAAATTAATCCTAAAAATGAGGGTTCATTATGTCCCATGTGTTGTTATCTCCCTTTGCCCTATTAGAATAATTAGTTCAATAATTGTTTTTACTATGGGTCATAAATTGAGACCAATAATTACTTATATTATTAAAATTTTATTTACTTGGTAAATTTAAAGTATTTAAATTAAATAAGACATATTATAAAAATATTTAATAACATTTCCATTAAAAAATCTTAATTTCATACATCGATGCATAGTTGAATGAAATGCTTTGATTTGATGTACCCAAGATATCCTAAGAAGCATGTTATATAATCCATTAATAGTTACTATATGGAATAAAATTTAAAATTTATTTGGACCCAATTGAGTAGGAAATATTATGAAACTTAAAACTTATTTTAGAATATCATCATAGCCTTTGGTAATTTTTATATGTATGTTAAATTTTCTTCACAAAGCCCAAATCCATAAATAAATTCATTAGTACACAGATTCAAACTCTATCTATTATCTACTATGATTGAATAATTTTATTTGACATTTATAAAATTTATTATGAACAACATACCATTTTATGAACTATCACCTAAATTTTCATCTCATAAAATATATTTTAGATTGAAAATTGTGTTTTCTTGTTTGATTTAATTTTACTAACAAAGTTATCAATATGATGTGATTTAGATTCAAATGCAACCTTGTTATAAGTTGTCTTTATAATAAATTTCATGCACATTTTCATTCATATTATTTTAATTATTGTTTTTTGGAAGAGGATTTTTATAGATATTAAAATGTGGATTTTGTGGATAAACTAATTGGTTAAGTTTATTATTTACTCTTCTTTGAATCTAAATAAGATCTTGAGTATTATGCATTAATATTGAAAAATAATTTTATAAATGTCCATGAGATCTATAAAAATAAAAAAATTTAATTTAATCACAATTTATAGTAAAATTTCATGAAATATACAATTACCTTATTTGAAGTAAAGTAATCAAGTTACACTTGAGTTTTATTAAAGAGTTGTTGTGGACTTTCACTAAGGCTAGTGAATTGTATTCTCACTCTTTGTTGGGTTAATATGATATTATAAGATGGTTTTTAATGGAATGAAATACATTATTAGGATAATTATTAGTTGTAAATATAACATCATTGATTTATTAAGTTTTATTTACTTGGTAATTTTGAAGTATTGGACTTAAAGAAGGCACCTCAAAAAAATATTAAGAATTTTGTATAAAAAATATTAGTTTTAGGTTCTCTAAAAGTATATAAAAACTCATTAAAATAAGTATAATAATTGAAAAAAAACATTATTCCTAATAATATTAAATATATTGTCAATATAATAATTAAGAGTTCACTATCTAGTAACTCATAAGTCAATTTGGTAAACCTTTTGAAATCTAAGAACATAATTACTAACATGTTTATTTGTACGTTGACAAACTTGATCCAATATATATAGTGTGACCTTAATGATAATATTTATTTGAAATTGAGTTGACAAATCATCCACCCAATTCGTAAAAAATAGAATGGATCCATATGGAAGAACATTAAATAAATAAATTGCATAATCCTTTAGGATTCTAGGAAATAGATAAATCAATAAATTTTCACCATTAGAAAAATATAAGAAATAAGTGTAAAAGGATATAATATGATACAAAGGATATTTTATATTAAATAATTATAAAATTTGGAGGGAAAAAACTATTGTAAAAGGATCAGAAATAATTTCATATGCTAAAGGGTTAAGGAGAATATCATGAGAAGTAACCCTCTTATCTTACTTTTACATTTCTTGAGTGAGGGATTTAATTTTATTTTGAATAATTTGAAGAGTTTTTATCATGGTATTAAATTAAAGAGTTTGTATCATGGTATTAATTTTTAAATTTTGAGATGATGATGTAATAAAATTAATAGGTGGAGAATTGGCCTAGGTTATACTAGATGTTGGAGGTAAACAATATTATAATTGACGTTGAGAAAAAATGGTGTGATATTGGGTAGGGGAAATGAATAAGGCTTATAAATAGGATGATTTTTAGGATGTCAATAAATTATAAAAATTGGAGGGTTTTAATAAAATTATAGAAATTAGAGGGATTTGAGATGACCGGGGAATGGCTAGACTTTCACACATAACTTCTTGTAAAAAAATCATCATAATTGTAATATGTTTAAGAATTTTATTAAAAATTTCTTAAATTAGGAATTAAGATCTTCATTTGAAGAATTTTAGGATATAGATGGTTTATTACTCTCATCATTTACATTATCTCTAGCACTCAAATATATATTATCCAAATAAAAGGTTATGCCAATAATATAATTAATAGATCGTCATTAAAATATTATTTATTATGAAAAGACACATAATGGACGTTTATATAATTTTTTTTGAAAAAAAATAATTTTATAATTATTAGATGTATTTTTGGAATTTTCTATAGGTTAGGTATACTAATAGGCTTTTCAACAATATGAATTCACTTTTAACTAAGTATTAATGTTTATTATAAGTATATTCTCAATTTTAGTATATTTAGGCAACATAAAATGGAATTATATATGAAATCACACACCGTGTACATTTAAAAACAATAGGGTTTTAAGAATATAAAAAAATGGAAATGATGTAGGGTTTAGGATCAATAAAATTAAGTATAAAACTAAGAAAATAATTATTTTATACAATAATGCAATCTAAGATAATGGATTGATATTTTACCCAGGTATCAAAGTATACATAGGTTATATAGAATTATGTTTAGGTTATATGGAACTATGCATAATTTACATAATTATTTTATCTTGTTTTAGATTTAGTTGTCAAAACAAGGTAAAACTTGAGACTAATCAGATTCTATAAGAAGTATATAAACTACATAAATCTAAGTGTAATTATGATTTATTTCACTTTACTATTTATAGAAATAACCAAATAAATAGGGTACTTAGTTTCAGATTTCATGTCTTTTTTTCCTTGTCATAGTTTTCAAATATATTCTATAGGGGTTTTATATTGGCTTAGATTATGAAGCACATTTTTGAAACTTAGCGAGACATATCCTATACTCTTTAGACACCTATGGTATCTATCCATCTACTATGTAAACAAACCATCCTAGAGACCTACACTACTATGTGATAGTTTGTATCATTGTGCCTATGTCTACAAGTGGCCTTTGTGTATTTATATATATAGAATCCTATGTGAATATCTCTATTTTCCTTATATTTGATTCAACCTATAGCATATAATTTGAGACAAATGTGACCTATAAAAAGGGGTTAATGGGTTGGGTTGGGATGACATCATCTATTCCCCAGTGACTAGTTGATCATTACCTACATTTCTAATACTCTAAATAGGGTTAAAAACACAAGTGTTTATTTGATGATCATGTATGTACACAAAAAAAATTCAATGTAAGTCCAAGTAAAAATTCACTAGGTCTTATATATATATATATATATATATATGAGAGTGAGAAACTTATGATTTTTAATAATATTAATATCTATGGATATGTGTTTTAAGTTTTCCTTTATTAATCACCAAGTTCTTGTCCTTGAAATTATCATAAGGGCTTGGTATATATATGGTTCTCAATTTAGAAATGGGGAACTATTGGCACACATAAGATGATCAAATGAGATCCAAAAGGGTAAAATGAAGTTACCCAAAGATTGTCATTTCCTAAAATATACCTAAAAGATAACCTAAGATATTTATGATAACCATAAACACTACTAGTAACTGGCCCTATCTAAGATTACCAAAACTATCTTAAAGCCACATATAGATCAAAGATAAGAGGTCTATGACATAGTCAAGAAATATGAAAAGAGTATAATAAAAGAATACAAAATAAACTAAACAAGACAAAGTGACATAAGATTAATAAAAATGAACTAATAAGTTTCCTATTTTCCATTAAAAATATATAAACATAAATTCACATGAAAAAAATTATATAAACATGGCTTATAATAAAGTTGGGTGTCTATAAAATTACTCCAAATTTATCTAATATTAAAATGGAATAAGAAATATTGATATAAAAGGATAAAGAGAATACAAAACTACATTGATTATCTTGAACTTATAATATTCCTTTCCCTTAGTGATTCATAGTGTCCATGTGAACTTGTGAGAAATGGTGTTCTTAATCAGATTGATTACTATTAAAATAAATAGTACTTATAATGGAAAATAATAATAATTAAATAATGACTACATCTATGAGTGTGTACTCTTCTAACACTTATGGATTTTTCACTTATCTCTGGAGTAGAGATTCCATGGGTCTACATGACCTAGCCCATATAGATAAGGTTCACTTAGTTTTGTTCTCTTCTTTTCCAGAGAATTGAACAATATTTTGATCATTGATTTTGGATTTTGAATATTTTACCAGGTTTGAATATCAATCTAAGTAATACTCAAGTATGAAAAAGTAGTCCCGAGTAATTTTGAATATTTCTCTATACATAATTTTTATGATTCAACCTAAGTAATTACTAAGTATAGTTGAGAAGAACCTAAATAAGTATTATTCATATAAATTATTCCCAAAACATCATAATATATATTAACTATCAACACATAAACCTATATAATATGTCACATATGATCCACATATTCCTCTAATATGATAACATGTGTAATATGAGTCATGAAATTTGGAGAACACCTCACACATGGCTAACATATTCCCCCATTATGTAATAATATATAGAATTTGTGAACTATTAGTCATGGACTTAGAGAATGTGTTGCATATGACCTAAGTTTGTATCAATCCTATAATAATATATAATAATATGTGTAAACCTAGTAGTCTAAAATAAATCTAAGATATGCAATCTATGTCAACATATTAAGATGACCCAATTCATATCATATAATTTGTGTTAATTTTATAATATGTGAAATCTAATTCTATGGAAGAGTCCTAATATATTCCTCACTTTTATATGAGGGATGAAGCTTCTGGATATATCAAAAGACCCATATATATACATAATGTGGTGAAGTATAAATATAATCATGTGAATTATATCCATTCATAAGGGGAGTTGTGTCATCATGAATATTTTAATCATGTGGTGAACATATGTGACATTGTATAATCCAAGGTAAATGAGCAAGTCATAGTGTCATATGTAGTCAACATAATATAAAGGTTTCCATATAATTGAGTAACACATGTGCATTATATAATTTTAATATTGATAAGTTTTATTGATTTATTTGAATTTGATATTAACTTGAAATTTAAATTTAAGGAGATAGTCATTTTAGATTTAAGTGTATTAGTTACCCCAAGTGGGTAACTAAAAATAGTTAAGCAATGAGGTTCCATAGTTAGGAAATTTATGAGATATTAATGGATTTTTGTAGGCAATGTTTATTTGTTTCTATCACATTGTATTAATTTATATTTACCTAATCACTAGTATAAAGGCCAAATTTAGTGTAATGAGTATACCTTAGAGATAATCATGTATAATATTTTTATTATAATACAACATTTAATTATTATAAAAGTCTTATAGTGTGGAAGATAATATTCTATGAATTCCAATGTAATCTATGGGAGGATAAATGATATACAATTATTGAGATACTGAGTGTACCATATTGTAGTGGATTAATATTAAAATTGGAATTTGAACTTTAAAATAAAAACAAAATTTAGTATAAATATGTTAAGTTTTCAATTTTACAATTCATTTGAAAATCATTTCTATTGATTTAAATTTTTAAATGTAAAAATGTAATTATGATGAGAGGTGACCCCTACCAGATTTAAGTGTCTGGAGAGTATCCCATAGGTAGAAGTGATTCTATCATTGGTATGTTTTGAAATTCTCACTTTATCAACTATTTTTTAGTATTTAGAATTTTTTATTCTATTTTTATTTGCATTTTATATGTATTTAGGAGTCTTTTGGAGGCTTATTTACTCTAAAGAAGGTGTCTAAACATTACCATATTTGTCTATGTTCCTACCAATAACATGTGCTATAGAAATATATTTTGTACCATAGGTGTCTATAGAAAATGATAAATTTATATGTTATAATTTTTATTATTGTAATTATTTTTCCTAAGATTTTCAATATAATTGATAATGTATTTAGAATAATTATAGGTCAACATGCATGTGAGGTATTTCAAACATTTTTATCATATGAAAACTATACATGGACTAGATAAAAGTGATCCAAAGAAGTAGATGATAGTACAAGAATGATTAGGGCATGTTTTCCACTTTGAAACCCTGCCATGTGATATACACTTGATGAATGCACTCATGGAGAGATGGGATGCAGATACTTTTAATTTTTGGCTGCCTATAGGAGGAATGACTATGAATTTAGAATATGTTTGGAGGATTCTATGACTACCAATGGTAAAGATATATACTTCTATGTAGGGAGAAAAGGGAAAGGGACTGTAAGGGTTCATCCATAGGTTTATGATTAGACATGATTGAGGATCTCATTATATGGATGATGACTCTATTGTCTTGTTATCAAAATTTATATTAGAAAAAATTTCATGCTTTCATAATTATTTTTGCATGTTACTAACTTATTTCATTGCATTTGATGAAGGTGGTGTGGGATTTTCATATTGGATTCATACCATTTATAATGAAATTGAGTAGCATAAAACTATGTATTATTTGGGTCATACTATGCCTTCCCATCTATATAGAGATTTATACCATTTCGTTTGTGAGGATTATAGTGGAGAATTGAGATCAATAATTTTTTTGCACATATGGGAATATGAGCGTATATCATTACTTCACACCTTAGGTATGGTACATATGAAGTATTATGACCCATAGATGTTCGGAAAAGGATGAGTGAGTAGGTCATGTATCATTTTGAGGATTATTGTAGTTTATTCATACTATTTAATTGTTTGACCTTATATTTGATTATTTGAAGAACATACATGGGTTTCATAGGGTACACCAAAAATTTCATCTAGTTGAAACCAATAAAATTCAAGTATTGGTTCCAAGATAGGTGGCCTAGAGTATATGATAACTTTTATCATGAGTGCATCAATAAAAAAATGGTGTGAGAGAGACAGTTTGCCCATAACACCATGGGCTTAGACACAGACTCATAGATGTAGAAATTATCAATTGAAATAGGTAAACTAAGGGGATAACCTAGTGTGACAAAGTTAGTGGTGATTATGGTAGGAGTGGTGGATATACCTATTGTAATTTATAAATTAGATTATGTAATGTGTATTATAAATTACACACAATGGTGGGTATTTTCATAATAGGGCTTATTGTTTACCATTATTGTAGAGGTATTTGAGGTTAGCACAAAGTCACATGATCATGTGGATATGGGTGGATATGGATAAAAATTTACATAGGGTAATGCCCCCCATGGATAGAGACACAGATATAGATAAATTTGGAATGTTTTTAGTATCTTATCATGCCTTATTTATATGTTACTATTTTTTGAAATTAACATGAATTTATTTAGTGGATAAATATTGGACCACCATTATTAATGCTTCACTTAGAGTTCTTATGATACATATTATTTATGATGTAGTGTTAGGAAGAATCTTAGAGTGATTTCATGATTTATCAAGTGTTTATGCCAATTTTTTTATTGTGATGCAATGGATTTTTCTACACATGTGATTGTTATAACTGAGAATAATGAATTGAGGGCCCAACTAGTGAGGAGACTATGCCTCCAGTAGATGTTGGTTCACATCTAAATCAAAGTGTTTTAAAAATGTATGCATTCCTATAGGGAGATCGCATGACCCTTTAAGTTATATTGGCCATATAAAATAATCTTAATAGACATAGTCGGTCTAAGTCACGATCAAGACATAAGGATAGTGAGGCATACTCATTGAGGTCCCCTAAGATTAGAGGCATAAATGAGGGGAACAATATATAGGTCCATAAATATCATAGCCCTATTATTGAGTGAATCAATTTATATTTATTTGAGATAATTTCAAATAAATATAAATTTATTCACTCAATAATATCTATATATATATATATATGATCTTTGATTATGTTTTAGATATGCCTATATCATGGATTTAAAATGTGTAATTTTGTCTATATGATGAAATTATAACATCCAAATTCAAATCATTTTATTGTATTATATTGTTGGTAGATTAGAATTTAAAATATTAATATTTTAAATAATGGGATGTACTAATGTGACACATTAATTATATAACATTTAATCAAAATACATGTGAATGAGTAAACTAACCAAAAATTCCATCACAATTAGACATGCTAGTTAGGATGGAATCATCTAACTAACCATATTATTATAGCAACTATGAAATTTAGTAATCCTCATATGTAACTAAATGTTGATGATGTATATGTAGAATTAAACTATTAGGAATTATTTCGCTTTTGATGATAGGCTGAGATTGATTATAAATGTACTTTTTTTGACTTGGTTAGTTTTGTGCTATGTAACTTGTTGATTTTTATTTGGTATCAATTCCTATATAATATGAGATGTAATTTTACTCTTATTAAGAGTCTTACTTGTATTTTTGTATCTCTTTGATATGTAATTAAACCAATTTGGAAATCAAATGATATAGTCGTATTATCCTTATCCAATTTTGCTTCCATTTTTTTCAACCATTAATATCCTAATATTGCATTATCTTTCATAATATTATGTTTCACATATAATAATGTATCTAATTTATTAGGCCTAAGAGTAATCAGTAGAGTAACATGTCATAATTCATCCTCATATGCAATCATATGTAAGTCTCACTCACTTTATCCTAATTCCTTAAGAAATATAATTGTTCATGTATTGCATTATGCCTTATTATATAAAATGATGCACATTCTATGTTCACCCTCTAAGAGAGAATTAATGGCATTTTTTTAATTTATAATAATGTATTTGGAAAGATCAATATGTATATAATATGAACTAAAACGGATCTTCTCTTACATGTAACTTCTATAGATGCTTGATTAACAATTTTTACTTTATAATAATGTCCTAAGATACATGAAACTTCATAAAATGCATAATACAAAAAGATAGAGAGGGTTACCTTATGGGAATATTGATATATTTTCCAAATTTAATAACACCCCTATCCACAAGTTATTTAATCTTGTTTCTTAATGCATATAAATTATTATCTCTATTCTTAGTGATATGATGATAGTTAAAAAATGATATCACCTTCACTCATTGAATGTGATGTGAAGGGTGATGGTGATTAGGACTTAACTTGATTAACTTATTATTAAGAAGTGTTTATAAAATAACATTTATTTTATCCTTGAAACTATTGAATTAGATTGGTTGATTCACTTTTGAAAGAGGACTCATGTAAGTTATTTCCTTATAAACCATTTTATTTTTACCTTCCCTCTTATTTGTGACCTTAGTTGGGACTTCCTCTTTATTAGGTGTTGTACCTACTTTAATTTCCTCATGTGGGACTTCCTTCCTCTAATTTTTTTTACTTTTAGTATCTTGATCTTGATTTTTAATGTGTTAATATTTTAATCTATTGAGATAGTCTCAAAGTAAATAGATTGTAAATATTCATAAGTGTGATAAAGAAATCTCTCTTTGAGAGTACATATAAGGCCTTTACAAAAAATGTACTATTTTTAAAAATGCTTTGGCTGATATATAAATTAATGTAAATAAGTTTTGAATCATAATATGTAATCATTAACTGATTCTAAATTACATTGGTGAAGAGAAATAAGACATTCATATATGACTCATGTTATCTTATTTTGAATGTATTTATTACCAAAGTATATTATCACTCAATATATGAGTGTAAAGATCCACTATGGAAATAGTGAAACTAATCTATAGATTTTTTAGTAGTTAAGATATTATGAAATGTCATAAGAAGAATTGTATAATTAGTATTGTATTTTACCATAGAGGATATAAATATCTTAAGGTGTAAAAATGGATTACTATTTATAAAAAATAATGGAAGTGTATGGTGATGAAGTCATGGCAAGGATCAATTAATAATCTTACATACTATGAGATTTCCATGTATGGTAATAGAATAAACCCAAGAATAATATGCTTTGCTTTATAGATAGAGACAATGAGTTTTTTGTTACAAGTCACTTACAACATGATAGGTTTATGACCTCTTGTGAAGGTGTATTATGATTTTTAAGAGGCTCCTTTAATGGTTGAATTTTATTAAAATTGGTTTCCATAAGTAAAGTATTTATAATAGATTGGAGAGATTCAAACAAAGGTTTCGTACTACCCTCTATATTAGGCCTAGGTGTATAAGATTCATTACAAAAATTTATATCATTAAATTACTTAGAATCATTATTACATTCCTTATTTACATCATTACATAATTTATAGTTATCAATTCATTTATTTAATAGAGAAGGAAAAACATAAATTTGAATTTATATAGAATAATGAATAACATCACATGACATTTTACTTATATCACATTATGCTTGAGAAGAAGGAAAACCATTACATTATTTTTTCACTAGAAATAGTAGCATTATATTTTATTTCGCTAGAAAAAAATTGGTTTTAGAAACATCAATATAAGGCATATCATCATTTGACTTAAAATGCAAACTGTCTATCAATTTCCTTAATGTATCTTCATTATTAAGTGGAATAGTAGTAGAATCAAGTAGTATATTAGTTAATTTAGTGTTAAATTCTTATTTTTATAATGGGTAATACTAGAAGAGTGTAAAGAAGGAGAAGGATAATTTACTAGTTGCCTTTTAAGCCTTTTGTATTTTTTTAATTCTTCACTAAAATGTTACAAAGATGTCTTATAGAAAACCAATATACAACATCATCTTGATCATAATTGTATGCAATAAAAAAATCATGTCTATTAAATTTATCTTGGCTCAAAAAAGATAAAGCATACCTATACTTTTGATTAGGAATACATTTGTTAAGCAGGAACATGACCACTATGGAGATCTGCTAGCCCTAATTAGGGGATCACTTGTCATAATACACCATGTGAGGTAGGTTTCCAAATCTTATAGTCTAACATAATCATGTAACAACCCTAAAATAATCCTAGGTTTAATATTCACTTTGTTATAATAAACAAGAAAGTAAATCTAATCTAGTGCACACCAAATATTGTGGCATAAAGTGGGGGTTATAAACAAAACAAACAATTAAACCAAATATGCATAGAAGACTTATACTCACATCAATATATATGGAATAATAATGCATGGGAATATAAGCATAATTACATTATCTATCTACTCTTATAAAGGAGAAATAAAGTTAGGAATAATTACCTTGAAGATGAACCCATCAAGCCTCAATATCTCCCTTAGACAAGGTGATTCACAAGATATTATTATGAAATGTAACAATAAAAAAGACAAATCAACTCTAGGATACATAACCTATCTATGCATCTAAAAGACTTCTACATAAGACAAGATATGTATCTATAAAGAAAGTATGGAACCCTAAGATTTATTCATTAAGTAGAATGGTTGATAAGCATATATTCATTCATACTTATTCTTCTTTGCTTTTATTCTTACAAATGGTTGGAAATTAACTTGTATATATAGGTGGGTCTTAGCTTAAGTCTTCCTAGAAACATCAGCTATATAGCGTTGACCTAGTCAACCCTATGTGTTTTCAAAGATCATTCACTAGGTCTGAGCTAGGTCAATAGAAAGGCTAACAAATCTAAAAAGTGAAAAATACCCCTAGACTGTCGACCTAGTATAGTTGACTATCCAAAAGGGAATTAAGGCAAGAAAAGGAGAATGGAAAGAGCAAAATGAGTGAAATGGGTAAGGATAAGAATAATAATATTAGGGTAAATTATTTTTAGGATACAACTATGTAGATGGCAAGTGGAAAAAGGGATAATAATCTTACGAAGCACCGATGGTCTACCCACCCCTTTCCCGATGTAACCCTTAAGGCATACACTCATAGAGACTGAGACTCAATGGGTTCCTACAAGATATAAATTTTCAATAATAAATAAATATTTAAAACATTATGTGTATACATATGCCCCATTTGAAGCTCATCATGTGTCATGTAAGTACAACACAGGATGGTGCTTTAGGATATAACATGATAACAAACAATACTAATGCTAAGTAAAGTGTACTAAGTAGAAAATAAGATAAATGAAAGGATATAATTGAAAAACACATACCTTTGCTTGCCTTAGTGTTGTAGATAAAGAAGTAAGCTGTAAGAGGAAGTGAAGGCATCTAATGTAAAGAACACTAGGTGAACCTATAAAAATTAGTGTAAAAAAAAGCCAAAAGTTGAGTTTTTTGGAAAATAGGTAGATGATAGTGTAAAATAATATATACGTCATCATGAATCCAATGCATTTTATGGTTTTGAAAATGGATGAGTAAAAACAAAGATATAGGCAAAAGAAGGAATTTACAAGGAAATAATTGAAGAATAAAAAATTTTGAATAGCATTTTTAAATAGGGGAGAGATAAGTCATTTGGCTATTTTGACTTATGGAGGAGAGAAAAAATAGCTCTAGATATCAAATTATCTAGGATGGAGAGGAGATGACAAGCTAGATAAGAAGGACACCCAAAGGAAGTAGAGGGTCCACTACATGTATGCAACTATCAATCTCAATCTAGTTTTTGAACTTTGTAATAAATTAAGTGTATTTTCAATAATTTGAATTTTAAGCATTTTTAGTTGTCAAAATGAGACAAAATTAAATTCTAGAGGTATAAAATAGTAATATAGGAAATGGGTTTAGAGTAATTAGGAAGAAAGTGAGAAAATGTACTTTTTTAGGAAAATGCAAGGGGTCGATAGGCAAAATAAACTAGGTCAACCCAATCGACCCAGTAGGCTAAAACTAGGTAGAATCTATAGTGTCGACTCAGTATGTATGGGTCGACCCTATACATTTTGTAGGATACTAACCTAATGCAGTTCCCTAATGGATTGAAAAGGTCCAAAATGATAATACATCATTAAGAAGGGGGAAATGAGAGGTTTGACTAAGGTTTTGGAGTAAAATAGTGTAAAAATAGGGAAATTTTGGTCAAACTAGTTTGACCAAAAAAATAGAATGAGCACAGAAACTATGTTACCCCATGTAGTCAATGATAGGTTACATTGAGTATAAAGATAAAGAGAGGACCAGGTAGCATGGGACATGCCCCATGTGTTATTTTTGTAGTTAGTAAAATTTACAAACATAGTGTGGTATCCATATGAGCACATAATGACTACATGGGTGAGATAACACACAACTACACTAATGACAATGAGGATAGAGGTGGTTGGACACTACACATGGTGGAGAGAGCCACATCTAGTGTCATGAGTGATAGGATATATGGGCCTACCTCATTTATTAACATTGATATTGATACTCAAGTAGTGGGTTTAGCATGTGAGAGACCCATGGGGGAAGAGAGGATTAAGACCACTAATAGTGAGATTGATAATCAGACCATGTCATGAGTGACCATATATAATTCAATCATGATGGGGAGTAGAGTAAGAGGATAGGGAGGTAGAGACAAAGATACTAGATTTACCACTACATTTTTATTGTAAGAGGAGCTATGACTTTTAAGGACATAAAAGTGATGGAGGCAGTAGGAGATAGTAGAGATTGATGTCATCCATGATGAGTCAATAAATGATATAGAGGAGGGATAGATGATAGAGAGACCACTCAAGCATAGGCTAAGGTGGACACAATCCATGATGTAGGGATTTGAGATGAGGAGGTGACATATAGAGGAGGTACTAGGAGGCCACGTAGATGTGGAGACTATTTTATGCAATCATGTGTATGGTAAGACCATAATAGCTGAGATATAGATAGGTAAGAAAAGATGGTTAAATTATTGATTTAAATTTTCATTTAGAAGGAGAGATAGATAGATATTTTGAGATATAAAAATGATCTAATATCCATCTGGTGTGATTTTATATATGTAGATAAAGATATAAAGGAGGGATAGGGGTCCCTGGTGAGGGGAGTACTCCATGACATCCAAGATGAGACTTTGTAGCCATATGACCCTACTACATTGGATGACCCTAGCATACCATCTACCATAGCTCAAACAAGTTGGTTGAGACTAGCTAGGGAGGTAGCGAGATAGATACAAGTGTAGAGAGAGACAATGCAACCACCATAAGAGATGGGTGTTATGAGATATAGGCATGGGAAGCCCTAGTTGAGGAGAGAGATGGACATCTAGCTATAGTGACATGGATGATAAAGATCTAGACCTAGTTGACATAGTCATAGGTGCAAGTAATGCACCTATAGGGATACGTAGAAGGACTTAGATCTCAAATAACATCTTTATAATTTACTATTCAAAGGAGTTAGATTGAGGCCTTATCAAGCAGTGTGGCTAGGCCATGAGATAGATAGGATGGAGCCTAGCCATAGAGCTGGAGCATTGTACATGGTTGTTTTTTTATCAAATTCATGATATATATATATACATATATATATATATATATATACATATATATATATATATATATATATATATACATATATATATATATATACATATATATATATATATATATACATATATATATATATATATATATATATAATGGATCATTTTGGCATACTGATGTTGATTGTGTATGTTTTCATTAGAGTTTATTATTCTTGTGGTTACGGATGCTTTGGATATATTTCATTCTAGCACATGTATTTTAGCTTTGTTGCATATTCTATAGGAAATTAATGAGATGTGGTTTCTTTTCTAGAATTATGTAGGACACATGCATGGTTAAAAAGAAACAAGAAAAAAGGACTTGGAAAAATATAAATCAATCAATAAAATGTACTACACACTATTTCAAGATGGGAAATGTGTAATAACAAGAAATTACTAAGTATAAAGAAATAAGAAATGGTAAAACAAGGTAATAAAAGGATTTGTTTTTAAACAAAAGTGAAAGATTTTTGCACTAAATTAAAACAAGTAAAATCATACTAATTCACATTGGGAAGTATAACAACAATGTAATAAAATAGAAGTCACATAAAAGGGAATAAATGGGATAAAAACAAATCAATTAATTTAATCAATTAAACTAAATCATGCTAGGAAGTATAAATTAAAAAACAAAATAGGCAAAAGATTGGTCTTAAATTGATCACACTAATTCAAGCTGGGAAGTATGAAAATTTTCAAGAAATGGTTGTATTCTTACATGCATTTAGAAAATAATAAGATAAAGAGGAAAAATAGAAACAAAGTAAGCATAAAACACTCTAAATAAAATTGGGAAGCATGTCAATGATATGCAACTTCATAATAAATCAAATCTTATCTTATATTTAACACATGTTATTTTGGATTGTGACTTGGGTATTGGAAAATTTTGTAAGGAATGTTGGTTCCTATCCATGGTATTACACTACAAATCACAAAGATAACACCACTGGGGTGTAATAAATAATAAAATTGGGTAATAAAATATGTGGGTAATAGAAGGAAAAGATGGTAATTTTTTAGGATGGTCAGGTCCTATCCACAATATTATAATGCAACTCAAAAATTAAATCTCAAGGGGAGTGATCAATAAACGAAACAATATTTCTTAAGAGAAAATATGAGGGATAGAGGGAATGAAAAAGGGAGTGTAAAAATCAAGACTTAGGAATATTATGAGAAGATCTTATGAAACAAGATGCATATTAAGGACATGAGAAGACATTAAGTGGCTAGTGGTCATCTGTGTATGAAGGAAACCTATTCGCTATAGACATAAATATTTGTAGGAAAATAAGTCTAATACTAAGATCAAATCATTAAGGTATATTTGTAAAATAAAAATAAAATGGACCTACCTTCCCATGACTTGTTCCCCATTCTTTAGGACCCCTTATAGAGCTGTCAATCTACTATGAAGATTGGGTACTTACATGAGAAAGTAGGTAGCACTAAAATATTTTTTATTCTCCTCTTCTGATCTACTAGCCTACATTACCCCAAAGGACCTAGGCTATATCATGAGGCTAACTATGGTGTTTGATATTTGACTAGAAGGAGATATGCTTTGAATCATGTCTTTTAGTGTGATTGGACTTTTGAGAATAATTTTGCCTTTTGTATCATTACCTTTTGTTTAAATGATTTATATTTTAAAATTTTATGGATTTTTAAGATTCCTTCTCCATACAAACATGGAATTATCAATCATGAGAGATGTAGTGATACACACAAATGATCTATAGGCTAAGGATAATGGAAGCTAAGTAACCAAAGACAAATACTAACTAGGACACTTAGGCTTGACAATAAACTAACATATGATCTCAAGTCTCAACTATGTATATGCTTAGGTTGTATAAAAGGAAGAATGGAAAAAGGAAATCTGAAAAATAGACCAGTGTAAGGACAACGTAATGAGTATGAATGTTCACTAACTGATCACATGGTAAAAGGGAGACAATGACCAAAGGGAACAGGGTTTATATAACCAAGTCACAATGATAATAAATTATGAAAAATAGAGATAAGAAATCAAACAATCATGAAGAGTAAATAAAAGAGTTTTGATAAAAACTCAAGCAAGAGAGAGAAAATAATAATAAACAAAGACAATCATATGCAAAATATAAGATAATCAAGATATAGTACAATAAGTAAGATCACCATATATGATAAGGAAAAATTTGACACAATGTCAAATAATATAGTAGATAGATAGAGATAAGATTGGAGCACATGTCCAACCCAAATGAAAATGTGAAAAAACCATGCATGTGCTCATAAATAATGATAAATCTATCCACATACATTATCCAAGACATTCGATAAATCTCTATGGACTAAAGATGAACTGCTACTAATGTTTCATCAATATTTCCTAAAAACTAGGAAAAGACTTATTTTATAATATCCTCAACTAAAAAAGTAGGAATTCTTGATGGATCATGTTGAGGATGGAAATTAGGCAAGGGATGGTTAGGAAAATGCATGGGAACAAGCTCTACATGAGATACAAGAATCACTGATGGAGAATAATGCATGGGTGAGGGAAGCTCCACAGGTAAAGGAATCATGGGTGGAGGAACAAAAGATGGTTAAGGGACCACAAGAGGTGATGGAACCACTAGAGGTGGAGCCATGGGAGAAGAAGGAGAAGGCTTATTATAGGAGTGAACTATGGGAGGAGTGGTAGAAGGTCTAAGAATGGTTATTAGGTGATCCTTAAGATGTTGAAGAATGTAACAACTATTAGTATGATGGGTAATACATAGATTTCATAAACAATATACCTCACCATACTTAGGTAAATATTCAATAATTACCTTTAGGGGTGATAGGATTTATCTAATTATGGGGAAAAAGGATGCAAGGTATTAATATATTGTTGTAAATTACCATAATGGGTAGAAGAATGATTATCTATCCCATGGAAGAAATAAATATATTTATGAGTGGTTTTAGTAGAAACACTCATGAAAGGAGGTTTAACAGGGGTGAAAGAAACTAGAGAACACTTTTTGGCCCACTTGGTGGGCAGAGGATCCATCTTAGGTAAAGGAAGCAAGCCATCACCAAGGGAAGGTGGTGATGGAGAAGGAGTGGAACTAGGCTCAATAAGAGGAGTAATAGAATTAGAAATAGGGTTAGGATCAGAAATATTAGGATTAAAAATAGGCTTGATAATATCAAGATTTACTAAGGGAGGAGTGGGATCTACAAAAGGTATAAGGAGAGTCACATTAACCTCAAGGGTAAACTAGTTATGAGGGTTAGGGTACCTAGAAAAATGGTATGTCTTGGTCATAGCATAATCCATGACCATTTCCTACATTTATCCTCATAAACTAGAGGTGTTGGCACCATATCTACCTTATAATAAATGGGAAAAATACAAAAATCAAGAAATATAAGTGAAGGAAGATGATGAGATGCATGAAAAAACTCTAGTAAAGAAGAACAATAACAAACAATTTTGGCATCATGGGCTTGTACAAGACCACCTAAAAATGGATCATCTAAGGAATAACCATCATCATAATCAAGGTTTTGAAGGTCAATGATTCAAGTAGGGATGACCTTATCATTTGATGAGGTATGGTAATTGAATGCCTAGTCTTGGTCAAAACTATGTGAATGTCATCGTAAGGAGGCTTGTGAGAGTGAGGTTGCAAAGAAGTAGGAAGCTACAAGATGAGATGAGGTGAGAGATTGAAAGTTTTGATATTTAGGTTAATTTCATCAATCTCATCATCATCATAATATAAGAGTTAGGAATTATGTTACCACTAAGCTCAGGATGCCCACTATAACCTTGATTTGAATTAATGGGAAAATTAATATGCTAAGACTCACGAAATGGAATGCTTGGTAAAGGTTCAAGAGTAGGAATCTTGAAATCACCATGATCTTGGGATTGTTCAAAATTATAAGGGTTAATTTCACCTTGAATGTTTTAAATGGATCCATTATGAGGGAATTTAATGCATTGGTAGGTATAAGAAGTAATAGCTCTTATGCAGTGAGTCCACAACCTACCAAACAAGATGTTATAAGAAAGAGGAAAGTTAAATATCATCACTTTCATGAGAATGGTGATAGGTGGGATTGTAATTGGAAGCCACACATAACCTATAGGAGGCATTTACCCTTTGATCATATCTTTGATAGGTGTTTCATGTAGACTTGAGACTGGATTTTGAATATCCAAGGGTCTTAATGAATTCAAGAGAGGCAACATATGTGTTATAATACTCATCAATAAATGTACTTTTAACTTGTATATTTCCTATTTAGATGCTAATAAATAAGGGATGATCATTTGCATGAAGAATAATCTTGTTGGGAATCATAGGGGCTATAGGAAATTTGGAAACGAGATAAATTTCTATATTTTGTCAATGTTGATAGACATTTATTCACTTTATTGTAATATACTATCCTCAAATCAAAGTAAATCTACCTCCCATCCTAATAGGGGAGGATGAGGGACATTCATATCAAAAATTAGCTACATAAGATGATTTCTATGACATGGAGACATCATCACAAGCTCAAGTAATGGAATTTGGGATGGGAGATTAGTGAGATCCGCTATGGGATCCCACTAATCATGACCCATAATAATGTTGTTATATATAGGTGAATAATGGTTAAAAATTTTGGAAGTGATGAAACTGTCCTTACACTGCTCTGTAACCATCAAATTTTGAGCTAACTTCTCATACATGCCTATTTAGTTTAATCATTCCTTGTAGCCCTGTTTTGCCTATTTATTGGCCATAAATATTTATAGGTTAACTCAATAATGAAAGTAAACCCATTTCTGGATACCCATTAATCCCTTCTATAACATACTAAAAAATCTCCTGAGGTTACTTTGTACAGAATTGTACTTTCTTCTTTATGCCCTGTTCTAATTAGCCCTCCTTATGTGCAAAACGCCTTGTCCAAAGTAAAGTAAGGACTTTCTAAGAAAACAAAGCATCATTACAGATACCCATTACTTCTTACAAGTGAATCAATCATTTTTTAGTGCACTTATTTGGATAAATCCACTTTTCCTATATTGACCTATGCTCTTCCCTTCACATGCACTTAGGTTTCACTTGGAAATTGTCCTTTTTCCGTATTTATCCATACTATAGGACCTTAAAACCACTTACAAAAGTTTTTTAACATCATCAAGGTTCATTTTTCAAAGTTTCAAGAGGTTTCAATAATTAAAACTCAATTTGAAGGCTTGACCCTAATTCAGGGTTTTCCAATGACGGTCACAGGCCGAGAGCATATAAATTTTGGTTGCGAGTGTTTTGCCCTATTTCAAGGGTTCAAATAAATTTTATAGGGTATTTTTTACTACCCTAAACATTCTCCAATCACCAAATTATTCATATCAATCTCCTATACCTTCCAATGCTGAATATCTCAGTGGCGTTGAATGTATTAACGTGACAGTCAGCAGGGTTCTTAGTTTCTTCTCAAATAAAATGGTTAACAGGGTTCCAAGGTGATGTATAAACGTTTCAATACTTTAAATTATTTCCCAATTCATATTCTATATCAAAAATCAACTGATAAATCCATTTACTATGCAAAACATGTAATTTCCTTAACATTACTTGTATACTGTCACCTACAGGCCGAGAACCAACAGTTGGAGATTTTTTTTGATATCAAAGAGGTTTCTAAAACCTGTTTCTTCTTCATTTAGGTTTCTAATTGACTTATAGACCTGTCTTCATGTCATAATGAACCTTATGCAAACATTTTCACGTGGGTTTTACTTAAGACAGTGGGTTGTAGGTGTTGGATGCTTGTATACCCTATTTAGGCCTGTTTAGGCTTCTTATAGCATTCAAGTTCTTTTGGATCTCTTGTTCACATAATACTCATTTTAACTTGTTCCCAACATACAAAATAACCAGTCTTTCACAATGTTCTATTAGAAAACCATCATACACATTCACATACACATATATCTAGGCCTGTCACTAGAATTTATAAAGAAACCATAGATGAAACAAATACATTCATTCTTTCTTAGGAAGACTTACAATTTAATATCAAAGTCCATGGCTTTCAAAGCCTTGTTTTATTCTCCACATATTCTCTTGCCTACTCCTCCTCTTTCCTTTAACATTTCTTGAGTGAGGTCCTCCCTCACTAATTCTCCTCTCTTCTCTTCATTCTATCTTCTTCCTTGAATGAGAGGACTTTTCCTCTCTGTCCTTCTTCTCCTCTACGCCCCTCTCATCTTCTCTTCTCTTCTCATCCTCTCCTTTCTTCTCATCCTCTCATTTTTGAATTCTTCTTTTTTTTTATTTTCAAGGATCTCCCCTCTAACTTCTATGCCCAATTTGGGCTTAAGGCAAAACCAAATGTTGTTTGTAGGTTTTAGCAATATACTAAGGTTGAAAATAGTTTCAACCATTTCCCCCTGATTTCCTCAACAGCCTAACCATCATTTTTCACCTTTTCACATTTCACTTTTGATAATTAAATTTTACTTTCAAGAATTTTTTTTGAAATCTAACCCAATTTGGAGGGAAAACTAGAATTTGAATTTTCACACTAGAATTTGAACTATTGTAGATGCTTCTGCATCATACTCTCCCTCTAGAAAAGATTTGAACCTTAGTTCAAATGAGATGCTTCCTCCATGCTTTAGCCTTCATTCTATGCCTGGATCCCAAGGTCTTGTTACCAATACCAATGCTTGTCTTTGTTTGAAATGGTCTTTGTCCTTCATCTTGTTGTTCTTCCTCTTCTGGTATGTTCTTCTCCTTATCTCTTTCTCTGCTGCCAGCTCCTGCTTCCATGCTTCTTCCTCTTCATATATGTCTTCATGATCTTCTTGATCTTCTTGATTCAAAATTTTGTCCATTGAACTATGGACTTCATTCATCTCTACAACTTTAATACCTGCATTCAAAACATCAAAGGCAATGTTAGAAGTAAAAACTTGAGACCATAAAGTCTCTTGGTTGCCTCCAGTCTTCTGTTCTTTGGTCAAAACTACCCTTGCCTCTTTGCTTTGCTCTTGTATTGTTTCACTCTTCCCAATGGTGTCTTCACCATGGCTTATACCTTCATTCATCTCTCTTGAATGACCAAATAGGGCCTCCAACATTCCCAACTCTTCCTTTAGTAAGCTTTCATCTATCTCTCCATTTACTTCATCAAACTTGGGCTTGTCAACTTGAAAGATTGCTTGTCCTTTACTTGTCATATACCTCATTTCATTATTTCTTTGTTCTTGCCTCAATTCATTTCCCATCTGATCAATGGTGCCACCATGTTGATATGTGCTGCTATATAACTCTTTTGGAGGATTCAACAAGTCTTCTATCCTCTTCAACTCTTCACTCAACAGAAGCTCATCCCAATCTTCATGTCCTATATCAAACTTAGGACCAAACTGTCTTTCATTCTCTATAAATACATTCATCCACTTTGTGGTTTCTTCATACAAATCAGCTTCTTCATCATCATCAATATACTTATCAAAAACACTATTACCTTGTGTCTCCTTGTTCGTTTCAAACATGTGAACTGATTTCACATCTCCATTTTCATCATCTATCCTCTTGGAACTCCCTCCTTGCTAAATATTAGTCCTCATAGCTACTTTCCATTCTTCATTTTCCATAAAAATATTGTTAAATGATTCAAAAACATCATTATCCCATTCATTGTAAGCAATTGACTTACCTTTCATCTTTGCATCCTCATGCTCTACCTCATTATTCTTTGAGAATTTTTCTTTCTCATCTTCATTTTCTTGGCTGTTTGAATCACCTTCAATCCTATTCCACTGACTTCTTGGTGTTGCTATCTCAACACTCACATCTTCTTCACTCTTTGCCTTCTTAGGCACCCACATTTGATTATTCTTCTTATCATTTGACTTCACAAGCCATTTAGGCATCCTGTAACCATGCTCTTGTATCAGTACTTCCTGTTTCTTGGGATTTTGCTTCTTCCACCATTTAGGCATCACATACCCATGTTTAAATTCTCTTTTTGAGGGCTCTATAATCTTCCTTAACTCTTGCACCTGTACATTAGCAGCTTCATGCTCATAATAACAATCAAAATCAGGTCTTAACACTTCATTTACCTCTTTGATAGCTTGGTCTATGGAGCAATCTTTCTCTTCCTTTGTGCTTGGCTGCTCTCTTTCTTCTTCTTGGCCTTCAATTGCATCATGAAATTCAGCTTCATCTTCTACCTCTTCTCTTACTTGTATGGGTTCTTCAACACCTCCTTTATGCATTAACCAATGCATCTCTTCTTCTTCCTTATCAACAACAACAACAAACTCTCTTCTCTTTCTTACACATTCACTTGTGTACTTGGTGTCTTCTCTTGCACCAATCTCCTCATTCTCCAAGGACCTTCTCTTGACCTTCATAAGGCTGCTCATACCTGCAACTACCCATTCAAAAATAGCATTAGATATAAAAACAAGAGACCATAATGTCTCTATGAGTGTCTTCTTAATGGACATTCTCATCTTTCCAAGTACTCTCCCTGGCACTTCATCTCTTCTTTCTTCTCTTCTCTTGTTATCCAAAATGAGAACCTTCTTCACAACTTCTTCCTCTTGCTGCTCACTTGGCAACCTTCTTATCTTCTTCAAGCCTCTATGGGCTTCTCTTTTCATGGCAATCTTCTATTGCCTTTCTCCTTTTCAATAGGAGATCTATTGGACACTTTAACCTCCTCCTCATTAGCCATACCCATGCTTGCTTATCCATCTGCATCCAAGACTAATATTCATATTTAATCTTAGCTAACTCTCTCTTCAAATTAGCAATCTCTTTATCAATTACAAAACTGTCCATACCTTTGATGCTTGCTTTCTTCTTGGTGCCCTCATGTACCTTGCTGCTCTATAGTGCCTTCAACAACACTTCCATCTCTAAGATATTCACCCAAGTCTTTTCCACCTTGGTCTCTTGATCCCTTGTCTCACCCAAGCCTTTCTCCTTGACTGGTCTTTTGACAATCTCCTTGATCTCACCTAGGCCTTTTGCATCCTAGTCTTTTGATCCTTTTCTCAATCCTGCAGCAGCTATTATACAACACTTCATCAAATACAAATAACAAATCCAAGCTTACCTTGATTTGGATCTTCCTCTTGAGCATTCACTTGATCTTCTTCTAGAGCTTCTCCAAGCTTCAAACTCCATCCTTTACCTCACCTAAGTCTATTTCACCTTAGTCTTTTGGCAAACTATCCAAGCTTCTTCTTGGATCTTCACTAAGCCTTCCTTGGCTTCTCTCCTCTTAATCCTCAATGGCTTGCCTATCTTGAACCTGAAACTTCTTCACTTGATTTTTTCTCAACACAATAAACTTAACTCAAATAGCAAAGATTACTCATACCTTTTCTCCCCAGGGTCTTCTAGTGCTTTGTCCTGCTGATCCTCTTACCAAATCCTGTAATAACTCATTAGAAATCATAACCAACAACAAGTTACCAATTCCCAAGAGCTTCAAGCTATGATACCAAATGATGAAACTATCCTTACACAGCTCTGTAACCATCAAAATTTGAGCTAACTTCTCATACAGGCCTATTTAGTTTAATCATTCTTTGTAGCCCTGTTTTGCCTGTTTATTGGCTATAACTTTTTATAGGTTAACCCAATCATGAAAGTAAAACCATTTCTAGATACCCATTAATCCCTTCTATAACATACTAAAAAATACCTGAGGTTACTTTGTATGGAATTATACTTTTTTCTTTATGCCCTGTTCTAATTAGCCCTCCTTGTGTGCAAAATGCCTTGTCCAGAGTAAAGTACAGACTTTATAAGAAAAAAAAGCATCATTACAGATACCCATTATCTTCTTACAAGTGAATCAATCATTTTTTAGTGCACTTATTTGGAGAAATCCACTTTTCCTATATTGGCCTATGCTCTTCCCTTCACATGCACCTAGGCTTCACTTGGCAATTGTCCTTTTTATGTATTTATCCATATTGTAGGACCTTGAAACCACTTCCAAAATATTTTTACCATCATCAAGGTTCATATTTAAAAGTTTCAAGAGGTTTCAATCATTAAAACTCAATTTGAAGGCTTGACCCTAATTCAGGGTTTTCTAATGACTGTCACAGGCCGAGAGCATATAAACTTTGGCTGTGAGTGTTTTACCCTATTTCAAGGGTTTAAATAAATTTTATAGGGTATTTTTTACTACCCTAAACCTTCTAAAATCACCACCTTGGTCATATCAATCTCCTATACCTTCCAATGCTGAATATCTCAGTGGCTTTGACTGTATTAGCATGACAGTCAACAAGGTTCTTAGTTTCTTCTCAAATACAATGGTTAACAGGGTTCCAAGGTGATGTATAAACATTTCAATACTTTAAATTATTTACCCATTCATATTATATATTAAAAATCAATTGATCAATCCATTTACTATGCAAAACATGTAATTTCCTTAACATTGCCTATATACTGTCACCTACAGGCCGAGAACCAACAGTTGGAGATTTTTTTTGATATCAAAGAGGTTTCTAAAACCTATTTATTATTCATCTAGGTTTATAATTTCCTTATAGACCTGTCTTCATGTCATAATGAACCTTATGCAAACATTTTCATGTGGGTTTTACTTAAGACAGTCAGCTATAGTTGTTGGATGCCTGTATACCCTATTTAGGCCTATTTAGGATTCTTATAGCATTCAAGTTATTTTGGATCTCTTGTTCACATAATACTCATTTTAGCTTGTTCCCAACATAAAAAATAACTAGTATTTCATAATTTTCTATTAGAAAACCATCATACACATTCACATACACATATATCTAGGCCTGTCACCAGAATTTATAAAGAAACCATATATGAAACAAATACATTCATTCTTTCTTAGGAAGACATACAATTTAATATCAAAGTCCATGGATTTCAAAGCCTTGTTTGCTTCTTCACACATTCTCTTGTCTGCTCCTCCTCTTTCCTTTAACATTTCTTGAGTGAGGTCCTCCCTCACTAATTCTCCTCTCTTCTCTTCATTCTATCTTCTTCCTTGAATGAGAGGACTTTTCCTCTCTGTCCTTCTTCTCCTATACGCCCCTCTCATCCTCTCTTCTCTTCTCATCCTCTCCTTTCTTCTCATCCTCTCCTTTTTGAATTCTTCTTTTTTTTTCTTTTCAAGGATCTCCCCTCTAACTTCTACGCCCAATTTGGGCTTAAGGCAAAACCAAATGTTGTTTGTAGGTTTTAGCAATATACTAAGGTTGAAAATAGTTTCAACCATTTCCCCTTGATTTCCTCAACAACCTAACCATCATTTTTCACCTTTTCACTTTTCACTTTTAATAATTACATTTTAATTTCAGGAAAATAAATTTGAAATCTAACCCAATTTGGAGGGAAAACCAGAATTTGAATTTTCACACTAGAATTTGAACTATTGTAGATGCTCCTGCATCAGGAAGGAAGAGATGAAGTAATTTGGAATTTATGTTGGTAAGAATGAGAAGGTTTTAGACAAGGTTTTAAATCATGTTGTGATGATGAAGTATCTAGTTTAAGTTGATTTAGAGAAATGGTATAAAAAGTGTTAGTAAAAATATGAGTACCATTAGTATTGAAAGATGATGGAAGAGTGGTAAAAATAGAATTAGAAGTGTTATCCATGGGATAATCATAAATAAGATCATAAAATGTTATAAGTGCATATTTCCCCAACTAATTTAAATGAGTTGGAGAAGAATCTTAGATAACATGATATGTTTGAGAAGAAGGAAGAGTGTAAATAGGTTGAGAATCGATAAAAGAAACCACCCTTCTCATATTAGTCATGCTAACCACATTCCTTTGTAAGTTGGTTCAATAAGAATTTATACATTATTGGTGGAAGGGGTGACTTTTTCTTGATTTTATTAAATAGGTTTATGATTAAGAAGAGGGTCTTTATAGATAGTTAAATGAGTGTTTACTTGATTTAAGGCTTAATTTTTATCATGTGATTTATAGTCCTTAAAATCAATTTCATAATCTTATTAATGTTTGTGGAAGATAGAATCATGATCAAAATTAGGACCAAGAAGAAAATACATTGATAAATTATGAAGTTATCTACAGGTCTCATGAGAATGACCCCAACTAGTGTGAAACCAACAAAACTTGTTAGGATCATACCAATATTTCATAGAATGGGTAGGGTAAAGTTATCATGAAAGAGGGCTAGGTAGATGCTTAAGTAATTCAACTGAGGATAGAGGTTTGTGAATGTTGATGTTATTTAGTGAAGAGAAATGAGGATTGGTACATTTTTGTGAAGGGGGAGCTAGTTTTGATGAAAGGGTAGGAATGCCAACTTGAACATTATGAATGGTGTCAGAAGAGTCTATAACACCATCATTGGTAACATTGCAATTTTTGTTCTTAAGTAAGAGACGAGGACCTACAGAAAGTTTGGGTGGCTCAAATTGATGCATTAAGAAATAGTAATGTTTATATTTGTTAATAATCTCCTCCAAGGTATGTAGAGAGAGAGAGAGAGAGAGAGAGAGAGAGAGAGAGAGAGAGAGAGAGAGAGAGAGAGAGAGAGAGAGAGAGAGAGAGAGAGAGAGAGAGAGAGAGAGAGAGAGAGTGCAGAGTCAAAATTATAATTTAAGAAAAAAGGGCATTGTTAAAGAGATAGAAAATTTTGTCATCATCCATGTTATGTTCACATTTAATTGAAAAATCATTCCATATTTTAACAAAGGCTTGAGCGGTTTCATTTTCATTTTTATTGTAATTTATGAAATGGGCCAAAGTGTTTTCAAGAAGATCACTAGTTTGGAATTCTTAAACTAAAGCATTCACTAAATCCTCCAAAATAGTAATGGAATGAGCTCTAAGTTTATTGTATCAATCTAAGACATCACATGTGAGGGTTTTGGCAAGGATCATGGTAGCATAAAAGGTGTTTAATTTGACCTAATCCTTATAAAGATTTCAAAATGTCTTAAGATGAAGGGCAGTATTAGTTGATTAATTATAATAAAGTATAGGTGTTATACCTTCTACATCAATGTTATCAAGTTGAGTAGTAAGAGGTTCATTTTGAAGATGCTTAATGGTTTTGTTGATTAAATAAGGTTATGAAATGAGATTTCTTTGAGAGTCTCAAAGAGGAGATGGGGAAAATTTTTGGTTATGTGTACCCCAAGCCATTGGTTGTAGATGAGATTGAAGGTGAAGAAGGTGGTTTTGCATTCTCATCATTTTATTTGTATTATGATCTTAAATTATATATATTTGATTAAGTGTTTGTAACAATAGTTGATGTGTTTGATTGACATTTCTAGAAGCATTAGGGGTGGAATTAGTGGCTTGGGTACTACTATTGGTGTTGATAAGAGCTTGAGAGAAACTATGAGAATGTGATGCACTAGTGGCAAATTCTGCTTATGTAGCAAAATATGGACTAGTGAATGGTTGAGAAGAAGACTCACTAGAAGCATGATTGCCCTGGGTAGAAAATGAAGAACTAGTAGATGGATTAAGGATAGTGGATATTATGAGAGGTCTACTAGATGTAGAACCCACCATCTTAGTTGAGATACTATGCATGGAGGTAGAATAAAGGAATTAATAAGAGGTTATGGCATTAAAAGGGGCCATAATCAAAGGAAGAGGATGAGAATTAAATAAAGTGGTACCCCCAAATCTAGTTGAGAATGTAAGAGTAGGTGAGAGAGGTTCTTTGGTTTGACCACTAATCATAAGATTGTAAATGGTAGAATGATCTTTTTCTTGATGTTGAGGAAATTTAAAGATAAAGAAGAGCATTTTGGGAGTATACTCTAACTCAATTTGGTCCTCTATGAATAAAGTGGAAATATAATAGTTCATTGTGAAAGTGGAAATATGAATGTTACTAGTATCCAAGAAAGGAGCCATACTCTATCTATGGGAGACCCTATGAGTATTGGTAAATTTCATTATGTATTTTGACTACAAATCAATTTTGTCATCAATAAAAAATTCCATGATGAAGGGAGAGAAAGAGAGATGAGAAATATAATAACCAATAAGTGTCTTAAATAGTACATGGTTGACTAGGTTAACCTGGCACAAAAATAGGAATTACAAAACTGTACAGGGTCAACTAGGTTGATCCATTACAATGCATAGGGACTAGAAAAAGAGATAAAAGGGGATACATACATTACAAGGTTGACTAGGTCAATCATGTACAATGCATAGAGGCTAGAAAAAGGTATAGGTTTGAATGGGTTGACTTAGTACAATAGACAAGGAAAATGAAAAGGTTAATAACAAGTTATGAACTAAAACAAGACAATTTTTGTAGTTGATCTAGGAAAGTAAGAACTAAAAATAAAAAAATAGTCAATTGGATCAATGTTGGCCAATCCAATTGAGGCACATAATACAAAACCTTGCACTAGTAATGGATAATGCAAATTTTTACACATAAATTGAGGAAAGATAAAGAAATCAAATTGGAAAGTAAAGAGATAACTAATTTTTCAACCTATGATGTCTTATTATATTATTAAGAATATGATTTTAAATGTGATGGGAATTTGGCTATAAATCAAGGAACTAGATATCAATCTAAGGATAGTTTTAGGTAGTTTGGGTTGAAAGGGACTATAGTGACCATGATACAGGCTTGGTATTGGGGCCTACCCCCTCACTTCACACACCGTATCAATAAGGGTGTCAGGTGAGTATCCGAAATATACCATTAAAAATGTTTTTTACTTGACCAATGTATCAAGTTAGCTTCCCCCTTGGTGATGAAATCCAAGTTGGCTTTGGGTAGACAAATCTTAAAATGCTTGTTTAGTTTTTGTGATTTGGCCATGTGTACATAAAATAGAAATAGTCAAACTAAGTAGTTAATTAAAAAACCCCTAATTAGACTATGTGAACTATTCTAAACATGTAAACAACAAGAAAAGAAATGTGTGAACTAATTACTAGCATATAGAGATTAATTATGACTTGAAATAAGGTATAATGTTGACTCTATATGCATAAAATATAGAACAAGGTTAAAAAAAGGTCAAAACTATATTATATAAGCAAGGTTTAAAAATGACTAGGGTTAACCAGGGTTGACCTAGTTATTTAGACAACACACAGATCATAAAACTAGGTCAACATGGTTGATCTAGTTGACTATGTAGGGGTAATTTTGAAGACTAAAAATTGTGAAAGGAAAGATATAAAATAAAAAGATAGAGAGATAGAAAAGAACCTTGGTGGATTAGAGATGCTAAGAATGAATATTTATAGTCAAAAACCTTATAATATGCTTGAAAACTCTACTAACTTGGTTAATTAGGTCAATCAAGATTTGTAAAATCCTACTACTGAGTACTTAAAATGTACAAGGTTGGTTGGGTCAACCTAGTAGCTGAATCTAGATGGTTGAAAGTGTACTGGGTCAATTGGGTCAACCTAGTAGTCTAAACTAGATGTCTTAAAATCTCAAAACTTTTACTAGGTCATCTGAGTCAATCCAATTTCC
The DNA here is from genome assembly GCA_037957365.1 of Torreya grandis. Classification (NCBI taxonomy): domain Eukaryota; kingdom Viridiplantae; phylum Streptophyta; class Pinopsida; order Cupressales; family Taxaceae; genus Torreya; species Torreya grandis. The sequence continues at coordinate 720,290 of JARHVA010002338.1, forward strand.
TGTTCCTAAAAAATTATGCATAGAGATTATAATAGGGTTGATAGAGTTGATCGAGTATAATAGATATATGATAAAAATAATGATACAAGAATGAAATAAAGTGAATTAAATCTTGCAAGGATTAGTTTCACATCAGGTTCACCAAAATGTATGCAGTCAAAAATGCATCATGTCTATAAATTAATTCCTATCTTAGAGAAGATAGACCATACCTACACTTTTGATTGGGAATACATTTGTTAATCAAAATAATTATCAATATGGGGATCTAGTAGACCTAATTAGGGGATCACTTGTCACAATACACCATGTTATGTAGGGTTACAAAGCCTATATTCTATCACAATCACACAACAACCCTAAAAGAGTCATAGGTTTAATATTCACTAAACAAGAAACTAAATCTAATCTAGTGGACACCAAAGCTTGTGGCACAAAATAGGGGTTAGAAAATAAACAAACAACTAAATAAACATGCATAGAATACATATAATTATGTCAATCTATATAGAATCCTAATTCATGGGAATAGAAGCACAACTACATTATCTATCCACTCTTACAAAGGAAAAATAATGTTATGAATACTTACCTTGAAGATGAACCCACTGATCCTTAATTCCTCCCTTGGGTAAGGTTCTTTGAAAGATATTATTTTTGTATGTAAGGATAAAAAAGACAAATCAACTCTAGGCTACACAACCTATCTATACATCCAAAAGACTTATCCACAAGACAAGATATATATCTCCAAAGAAAGTATGTAACCTTAAGCTTTGTTCCTCAAGTAGAATGGTCAATAAGTAGATGTTCATTTGAATTTATTCTTCTTTGCTTATATTCATAAAAATGGTTGGAAATGAACTTGTATATCTAGTCAGATCTTGTCTTAAAATATCTCAGAAATGTTGGTTGTATAGGGTCAAACTAGTAAACCCTATATGTTTTTTAGGATAATTCACTAGGTTCAAGCTAGGTTGGATGAAATGCCAACAAACCCAAAAAGTGAAAAATTCCCCTAGACTGTTTAAGGTCAACCTAGTCAACCTAGTATAGCCGACTATCCAAAAGGGAATTAAAGAAAGAAAAGGAGAATGAAAAGAGGAAAATGACTAGAATGGGTAAGGATAAGAAGAATAAGATTTGGGTAAATGGTTTTTATGAGACAAGTGTGTAGATGGAAAGTGTCAAAAGAGACAATAATCTCACAAAGCACTAATGGTCTGCTTACACCTTTCCCTACGCACCCTTTAAGGCATGCACTTAGAGAGATTGAGACTCAACAGGTTCTTGTAAGATATAAAGTGTGATTAATCAATAAAAGTTTAAAAATATTGTGTATTAAATAACCATAATAGTAATTTCCTTCACTCACACAATAATTCTCTTTATCTATATAAGTATTGTCATTAAGAACATAAAAATGATCATTTACAACCTTATTTTTCCGTTCATTAGCATGAATATAAATCATGGCATGGTTAGTTGATAAGAGATCCATAAGATTATAATTATTAAGATTTTTAGGATTCATACTCATGGAGAAGTAACCAAACCCTATGATTATTAAAAAAATACAAGCATAAAAACTAGTCCTAGAATGAAAGAAAACATAGAAATATGGGGTTTTAAGAATAAAACTCTAAGAAAAAGGCCACTGATGAATAGGAAATCAAAAATTATATTTAAATACAAAATTTTGAAAATTATATCGTATAAGAATGATACCCAAGGGAATATTGGGCTTACCATTTTTAATACAAGGAATGGGTTAGCTAATATGTTTGATTTCATTATGTATTTAGTGATCTAAACAAGGAAAAACTTGAGACTAATCACATTGTATAATATGTACCTAAACTATATAAATATGAGTGAAAATATGATTTATTTAACTTTAATATTTATAGAAACAAAATATCATAAGGTACATAGATTTTTTAGGATACTATTCTATGCTCTACTCTGTCACAATAATCAAATATGATTTTTAAGGGATTTATGTTAGCTCAGTTCAAGAAAAAAAAGTGTTAAAACTTAGTGGGACATATCTAATAATATTTATATGTCTATGACATACATATCTATATATTATATATTAGAGCCAACCAAGAGACCTATGCTAATTTATGATTGTTTGAATCATTGCACTTTTGTCCAAATGTGGCCCCTATGTATTCATATATCTTCAGTCATATTAAAATAGATATATTTTGCTTAGTTTTTATTCAAACCATATCCTACACTCTTGAGAAAAATGTGACCTATAAAAATGAGTTAGTGGGTTGGATTGGAATGACCTCAACTAATTCATTGTGACTAGTTGAGAGTTACATATATTTTCAATACATCGAAGAGGGCTCAAAATACATGTTGTTCATGTGTGTGAAAAATAATGTGAATGAAAGTCAAAGTGAAAATTTTCATAGGTCATCCTTTGCTATAAATATGAATATACATATATGTTACATAAATAAGTGAGTTATCCCTCACAAGGTTCTTAAGTTAGAGTGAGTGTGGTACTAAAATAATGTAAGGGATTATTACATAAGTAATAATTACATATAGATAGGTTAGTGCTCCATTATATTTAATGTGTATGAAATTAATATGTGGAGAAAATAAAGAATAATGTAATTGAGTTATAATATAACTCACGTAGATTATATATGTGAGTAATTATAGGGTTTGGTAAGGATTATGAGAGATTTAGGGATAGGTTCAAATTAGAGATATGTGGGATTGAAATGAATATGAACTCCATGAATCAAGTATTTATATAGGACTATAAATTTAACACTCTAATTTTAATAAAGTGTTGAATTTACTGAATAAAAGTTAATGCATTTTAATGTCTAGTATTAGAGTTGCTTCTCCCTATGGGAGGTCTCTAAAAATTTAGGCCAAATTGAGTAATGCATACCATGTGCTAAAGTAATATCATTAGAGAGGATTTTAATTCATGATAATAACATAAGGGTAGTGTAAACTAGGTATGACTATGTTATCATTTGTATGAGTGATTAAATTATAGTCTATTTGTTTTTTTTTGTGATTTATTTTTTTGAATGCATATGAATGGAAAAATTGGAAACAAATATTTGTGTGTGTGTGTGTGTGTGTGTGTGTGTGTGTGTGTGTGTGTGTGTGTGTGTGTGTGTGTGTGTGTGTGTGTGTGTGTGTGTGTGTTTGTGTGTGTTTTCTATATTTAGAAAAAAATTAATTGCATTTAGATCTAATTTATAATGCAATCTTACATTTATCACATTGGTTGGAGTATATCAAATCTTAGAAACATTGATTTGTATTGAGTGAGTTAGTGCTCACATGGTACTTAGGTTAAAGAGAGTGTGGTACTAAAATAATGTAAGGGATTATTATGAGTAATAATTACATATGGATAGGTTAGTGTTCCATCATATTTAATGTTTATGAAATTAATAGGTATAGAAAATAAAGTAATAATGTAAGTGAGTTATAATACAACTCATGTAGATTATTGAGGTGAGTAATTATAAGGCTTGGAAGAGATTGTGAGAGATTTAGGGATAGGTTCAAATGAGAGATATGTGGGATTGAGATGAAAATGCATTCCTTGGTTCAAGGATTTATGTAGGCCTATAAATGTAACACTCTCATTTTAATAATATGTTAAATTGTCTATTAAAAATTGGTGTTTTTAACATATATCATTTAGGAAATTTAGAATTTGAATTATATTAAGATAGATGGTTGTGTGATTTAAGTATCCCTTTTTTTTATAAAATGCTCCTAAGGGATATATATATATATATATATATATATATATATATATATATATATATATATATATATATATATATATATAGGGTTCATAGTTTTTAATTGGGGAGCTATCAGAACTAATAATCCAACTAAAAAAGATTAAAAAGGGTACAAAAAGTTCCCTAAAATGTGGTATGTCCCAAAATATACTCATAAGATATGCTAGGACATTTTTGATAACTAGAAACACTACCAATAACTAACCCTATTTGATATTACAAAAATTATACTAAAGCCATAGAAAACTTAGATATAAGAGAACAAGACTAGGGATCCCTATGATAGATTTAATAAATATGAAAATATTAGAATAAAATAATGCACATTCAATTGAGGTAGACAAGGATACACATGATCATGACAAATGCACTAATAAGTGCCCTATTTTATTATGAAATTATTATATATAAGCACCTTTTATTTAATTTTTACTTATTTAATTTATCTTTATTTTAAGTTGTTGACTAATTATAGTATGCACATATCCTAGGATTATATTAGAATAAGTGGCATTCATAGCTTGAAAACTCCATCTCTCATTCACCTATTCATGTGGAAGTTGTTACATGCATGTTTATTACAAAGTGAAAATCAAAGTTGGATTATAAATATTATATTTTTATATATATATAGACCACTTCTATTTGTAAAGTGTAAGATAATTGATAATCAATGGTTTATTTTCAATATCTCATTTTATTATTCCTTATTTCTTACAACATCTTCTACCATTTCTAAAGTGAGTTTTAACTATGGAGATATATTATTGAAGCTATGTATTCTCCTTCATTGTGTTAGAGTGAACTTATCATATTTTGAGTTATGTATCTATATGTTTTTCATCAAGCCAACATTCTCACACTACTCCTTAGGCACCCAAGCATGTTTTTTTTCCAACCCAAATTTTGGGTTTTCAAAATCACCCTTTGGGTTTGTTTTATTTGTGTCAAAACTATAAAAATAGTAAATTTATATGATTTTTTAAAAATATATTTAGTTTTTTTGTGTGCAAGACAAAATAATAATAATACATTTTAAAAAATAGACTTTTTAAAGCTTCTCATTTTTTTTAGTTTTTTGATATTATGATTTGAAAGACAAGGAAGAAGTAAAAAACAAGACTAATATTTTTGAATTTTTTTAAAGTCTCAAATTATAAATAAATATATTCCTCTCATTATTATATTTTTAAAAATGCATGGTTTAAAAAAATCACTTAGGCATTAGTGGCGAGCATTTAAAGGTGGAGGGAAATTTGGAGGGTTTCATTTGGTATATCCTTACACTATTTAAACTAAGATCCAACCATATATGCATGTGGACACTAATTCCACCACCACCACCACTCATTTCAACCAAAAATATTCCAAAGTTGTTTCAATAGAGGCAAGCTCTCTCATTTTAAACTTTGAGTGCTCATGTGGTGAATTGGTAAGAAGAATTTTTTGAAGGCTTTCAATCATTGATAGGTTGGGGTTAAATTCAATAATTTTTTTATTTTTATTAAATGACTCAGCATCCATGTGATCATTAACTTAAATTTTTATCCCCTAAGGGCCCATCCTCCACCAATGTAACTTTATTTTGTAGTAGTGAACTTCAAAGGCTCATTTTTTTTATTTGGGGGGTTTGGGAGAGTAAATTTTGTTTACACTTATTTTTTGAGATATTCTTAATGACAGGGTCTGATTACAATTTTAGTAGCTCATTTTATAATAAATTATAGTTTTTATAAAATTTACTCACTTTTCCTTTTTTAACCTTCAAATTACCATATCTAGTCCATACATCAAATTAACTTGCCATTTTTTTGATAGTGCATGACTTTTCATGTTCTTCATGGCAGTGTCTTTAAATTGGTTCAATTCTTTTATCAATACTATATTTTTAATTTTTTTTGTAATTTATTACATATAAAACTCTATAATTTTTTTTAACTACATCAAGAAATGTAAAGTGCAATCAATTATAAATTACCAAAATTTTATTTGTATATGGGGCTTCTATTAATGTATATTGTCTTTCTACTTGAAATATTTTATAAGTGCCATGTTAGGCTTATTGCATTTTCATAACCTTGTCTACCTTCATGTGTGTATTCCTTATTTCGCATACCCTTTTATTATTTTTAAATACTAAATCTAGCATATTGGACATTATTATCTAGGCCATAACTACTCCTTAGTGATATTATTCATTACCTTTGTTACATTTTTAAGGCTTAATTGAATCATACATACATTATGCATTTTGCATAGTAGTGTGCCCTTGTTTTGGAGCTACTATCACATTGATATGGTCTTTATTTGATAGATATAAAGTCTCCTTGTTTGGAGCTATTATATAGTATAAAATGTCTTCCCTATCTTTATTTTTTATTTTTTTGGGATATATTATACTCAAACTAAATTATAAAGTGTGATGGGAGGTTTTATTTTTACATCCTAGTCTACCTTCATGCATGTGTACCTTAGATTATTTACCCTTTTTATCAGTTTCTAGTCTTCCATCACCATTGGGACATCCTTTTTTGAGATACTATTTATGTATTATTCAACACCTTAATTCATATCCTTTTAGTGATAATTTTTTTGGCATACCCATTTTTTTCATTTTTTGGTGTTTGAGTAGTGGATTCAAACCACTCATACAAATATCTTATTTAATCCATTCCAAATACTTAACATTATGGTGGGGGTTGTGTTTTATTATGGCTAATGATTCCTTAAATTCATATTTTAATGAGCTATGTATCTAGGCTTTGTTCCTATACACTAGCCAAATGTAGCAGTTGGTTACCCATGCATAATAATAATGAGATGGAACACATACCACATAAACACTCATAATATTCAATTTTATGGAAGCTTCACTATTGGTTTCTTATTTATGAATCATCCTTATTTAGTTATAAATACTATGGATTATATATTTACAAAACTTATCTTCATCAATTGATTGATGTTTATGATAATGTTGGCTTTATGCCATCTACATATTTGACATGCTCTAGTTTTTAGTGGTTCAAGTATTAATGTTTTATATCATTAAAAAAATTGTACTCTCTTTTTCTTGATAAATTTACTTTATTTAATTGGATTCAGAGCTATCTTTTTTATCCTGGTTATATTTGAATGCTTCTTTGATCCTAAATTTATTGGTGGTTCTTAAGTTCTAAACTATTGTAGTTATTCTTTGGTAAATACTTCTAAAAATTATTTATGTGGGAGCCTCTCTCTCTCTCTCTCTCTCTCTCTCTCTCTCTCTCTCTCTCTCTCTCTCTCTCTCTCTCTCTCTCTCTCTCTCTCTCTCTCTCTCTCTCTCTCTCTCTCTCTCTCTCTCTCTCTCTCTCTCTCTCTCTCTCTCTCTCTCTCTCCCTCCATACCTTGGAGGAGGTTATTAACAAATATAAACATCACTATTTCTTAATGCATCAATTTGAGCCACCCAAACCTTCTGTAGGTCCTCATCTCTTACTTAAGAACAAAAATTCCAATGTTACCAATGATGGTGTTATAGATTCTTCTGACACCATTCATAATGTTCAAGTTGGAATTCCTACCCTTTCATCAAAACTAGCTCCCCCTTCACAAAAATGTACCAATCCTCATTTCTCTTCACTAAATAACATCAACATTCACAAATCTCTATCCTCAGTTGAATTACTTAAGCATCTACCTAGCCTTCTTTCATGATAACTTTACCCTACCCATTCTATGAAATATTGGTATGATCCTAACAAGTTTTGTTGGTTTCACACTAGTTGGGGTCATTCTCATGAGACCTGTAGATAACTTCATAATTTATCAATGTATTTTATTCTTGGTCCTAATTTTGATCATGATTCTATCTTCCATAAACATTAATAATATTATGAAATTGATTTTAAGGACTATAAATCACATGATAAAAATTAAGCCTTAAATCAAGTAAACAGTCATTTAACTATCTATAAAGACCCTCTTCTTAATCATAAACCTATTTAATATAATCAAGAAAAAGCCACCCCTTCCACCAATAATGTATAAATTCTTATTGAACCAACTTACAAAGGAATGTGGTTAGCATGACTAATATGAGAAGGGTGGTTTCTTTTATCGATTCTCAACCTATTTACACTCTTCCTTCTTCTCAAATATATCATGTTATCTAAGATTATTCTCCAACTCATTTAAATTAGTTGGGGAAATATGCACTTATAACACTTTATGATCTTATTTATGATTATCCCATGGATAACACTTCTAATTCTATTTTTACCACTCTTCCATCATCTTCCAATACTAATGGTACTCATATTTTTACTAACACTTTTTATACCATTTCTCTAAATCAACTTAAACTAGATACTTCATCATCACAACATGATTTAAAACCTTGTCTAAAACCTTCTCATTCTTACCAACATAAATTCCAAAGTACTTCATCTCTTCCTTCGTGATGCAGGAGCATCTACAATAGTTCAAATTCTAGTGTGAAAATTCAAATTCTGGTTTTCCCTCCAAATTGGGTTAGATTTCAAATTTTTTTTCTTGAAAGTAAAATGTAATTATCAAAAGTGAAAAGTGAAAAGGTGAAAAATTATGGTTAGGTTGTTGAGGAAATCAGGGGGAAATGGTTGAAACTATTTTCAACCTTAGTATATTGTTAAAACCTACAAACAACATTTGGTTTTGCCTTAAGCCCAAATTGGGTGTAGAAGTTAGAGGGGAGATCCTTGAAAAGAAAAAAATAAGAATTCAAAAAGGAGAGGATGAGAAGAAAGGAGAGGATGAGAAGATAAGAGAGGATGAGAGGGGCGTAGAGGAGAAGAAGGACAGAGAGGAAAAGTCCTCTCATTCAAGGAAGAAGATAGAATGAAGAGAAGAGAGGAGAATTAGTGAGGGAGGACCTCACTCAAGAAATGTTAAAGGAAAGAGGAGGAGTAGGAATGAGAATGTGTGAAGAAGCAAACAAGGCTTTGAAATCCATGGAATTTGATATTAAATTGTATGTCTTACTAAGAAAGAATGAATGTATTTGTTTCATATATGGTTTCTTTATAAATTCTGGTGACAGGCCTAGATATATGTGTATGTGAATGTGTATGATGGTTTTCTAATATAAAATTATGAAAGACTGGTTAGTTTTTATGTTGGGAACAAGTTAAAATGAGTATTATGTGAACAAGAGATCCAAAAGAACTTGAATGCTATAAGAATCCTAAATAGGGTATACAGGCATCCAACAACTACAACCCATTGTCTTAAGTAAAACCCACGTGAAAATGTTTGCATAAGGTTCATTATGACATGAAGAAAGGTATATAAAGCAATTAGAAACCTAAATGAATAAGAAATAGGTTTTATAAACCTCTTTGATATCAAAAAAAATCTCCAACTGTTGGTTCTCGGCCTGTAGGTGACAGTATATAGGCAATGTTAAGGAAATTACATGTTTTGCATAGTAAATGGATTGATCAATTGATTTTTAATATATAATATGAATGGGGAAATAATTTAAAGTATTGAAACGTTTATACATCACCTTGGAACCCTGTTAACCATTGTATTTGAGAAGAAACTAAGAACACTGCTGACTGTCATGCTAATACAGTCAAAGCCACTGAGATATTCAGCATTGGAAGGTATAGGAGATTTATATGACCAAGGTGGTGATTGGAGAAGGTTTAGGGTAGTAAAACAGACCCTATAAAATTGATTTGAACCCTTGAAATAGGGTAAAACACTCACAGCCAAAATTTATATGCTCTCAGCTTGTGACAGTCATTAGAAAACCCTGAATTAGGGTCAAGCCTTGAAATTTAGTTTTAATGATTGAAACCTCTTGAAACTTTGAAATATAAACCTTGATGATGTTAAAAAACTTTTGGAAGTGGTTGCAAGGTCCTACAGTATGGATAAATACAGAAAAAGGACAATTGCCAAGTAAAGCCTAGGTGCATGTGAAGGGAAGAGCATAGGCCAATATAGGAAAAGTGGATTTCTCCAAAGAAGTGCACTAAAAAATGATTGATTCACTTGTATACAATAATGTAAAATATTTAACAAGGAAGGACAAAGAATATCCATGTAACATGAAAACTATTGCATGTATACACTTATATGTTTCACTTATTGAATATATATTTTGTAGGAATCATAAACACATCAATATTTTATAGTGAAAATATTAAGGAATGAAATAGGAAATGGGTTGGGTTGGTTCATGGTGATTTGTGAGAGATGTTTATTTTATCTCATCATACCTATGTATCATCACCATTATGAATTTAACTCTTTATAGCCTCATCTGGGTATCCTTTCCATTAATTCTTATTCATATGATTAGTATTGAATTTTTACATCTAAATTAATCTTGATAATTATAGTTATGTATATATTTATTTAAAATTATTTTTAAATCATCACCATTTATCTAGATAATTACCTATCTATGCATTTTTCCTACTAATTAATCCCTATCAATTTACTTTCTTTTTAGTTTTTGACTAAATCAATCCTCATCAATTTAGTTGTTTACATATTTTTGTTATATTAGCAAGGTTGATCCAGTACTATGTCATTCCTAATTCATTATATAAAATTGATCTAGATAAATTCTGTCAACATTTGAGTTAAATCACTTTTATGACTTTGATAAATATTTATAGGGTCCTTAAATATCATTTTTATAGAATAAAAATAACCATGTACTTTGATTACACATAAAAAAAATTCTCTAACTATATAATAGGAACTGGGAGATAATAAATCATTATTATGGAGGCCCAATATTTTTGAAGGTATTTGGAGCTCAATAGAAGAAAGCTAAACCAAGGAGGTGCCATTTAATCTTTAGAGTCCCAAATTAAGGATATTTAGGTATTCATCCTTACTATTTGAGGTCTTCACCAATATCATATTTTGAAAATGGCCTAATTAATTATTTTTACCCTTAGGCCAAAAAAGGATTCAATCTATGACACAGGAACCTAAACTCACCTTAGTCACCCTCTCATTCTAATTGAAGTATCAAGGTAGTTCCAAGGGAGGATCACATGCCATCATGCCAAGGTAGCAGTTAAATGAGGTGCTATGTTAAGGTATGTTATGTTATTTGTATTTCAAACCCTATTTTAACTTGTGTCTAATAAACTCCTTGTGTTAGTTAAGTATTTCAATCTATAATAGGCCTTCGAGTGGTCCCAATAATCCAAACTTACTCATAATGAAGATGAATCCATGTTGTATCTCATGACCTATCATGAATCCACCTAAATATGTTGAAAGGTTGTAAAGTATGCCAAGACCATATGATTAAAGATGTTATAAATATTAGGTGGTAACCTTGGTTAGGTCCTTAGCATGTTTTTACGACCTTTGATTGATAAGGTCACCTCTTCTTGAACCTTGACTTGAGATCACATATATTACCTTCAAAATGGAATTTTGACCATAGAATGATGTTATCTTGAACCCAAATCATCAATAAGACCATCAATCATACCTTAAAAGTCTTCCATGATTACCATAAATCCATGACCAAATGGTTTCATATGCAAAGAGGATGTCTTTTTATAAGTCAAATGCTTTATTATTCACTAAAGGGGCCCACACATGGGAAAGAATGGATATTCAAATTGACCATCCATAATTAATGTTTTTAAATGAATTTCAACCCCTATTTTCCCTCTTCCTACCAACCAAAAAAATTTCAAGGTCTGAAAACCTGAGAAAATGCAAGAAACTAATGTTTTGTAGGAGTTTTCAAGCAAGTATAAATCCATACATTATGGACATGGTTAGAAAGAGTAAGATATATGCATAGGGGATTTGATACAAACACAATATGATATAATATAGGAGTTTTAAGCCAAAAAATATCAAAAACAAACCCCTCCTTCCCATCATCCTCCTTGGTATCCATGGATAGCACCTCAAGTTCTTATTTAGTATGGACAAGAGAGAGAATATGGAAACACAATCTCTTGGCAAAAGGAATGTGGTATAATGGAATTATTATCCTTTAAATTGGTTTGAAATTTTTTAAATTATTCTTTAATAAAAATAGTTAATAAATTTGGGTAGTTAAACTTGCCTTCTACATCCACACAAGGTCAAGAATGGAATGGTTTTAGTGTGTTCTTAGCATATTTAAAGAAAATGGTAGTTGTATGTACCTTTTAAAATTACTCAAGGCCCTTCCATTTCATCCTACACCCATGGTTCACATGTATAATCCTATGAGAGAAAGAAACATCCAAGTTATCTCAAGTTACAAACTACATACAATGTTTATTTGATGAAGAAGAACCTCCAATGCATGTATTTGAGAATGGATAATAGTTTCAATTCTAATGATAGTTTCATGGAGTTATTAAAATATTATGTATTACTTAAATAAAATTGACCTTAAAATCTCCTAATATTTTTCCTTTAAATGAGTATGACTATGTATTTGATCTTTTATACAGATATGAGCTAAGTGTTTCATTATAGTGGCTATTATATATTGTCATAGCACCATAGGGGCAACTGAGGTGTCACACACATGTGGAAGAGTATCTCTATCATAAATATCAGAAATAATGATGAAATTAATTGGAAATAAACCATGAAATAGTCCTATAATGGATTCATAGACATATTTAATAGTAGTTAAGGTTTATTATTAGAAGTTAAGGTATTTAGGGAACTCTAGGTTTCAATTTCTCACTCTATGTGTCTAATTGATGAACTCCAAATGTATTGACTTGTTGAGTATGTTAATAAGGGTTTCTAGGGTCCCCTTATGTATGATTAAAAATTATTCAATAGTGATCATTTCATATCGAAAAATTTATATTATGTGTGATGGTTCATCAAGTCATTTCACCTATTAATAGGTCTTAATTCCAAGTTAAAACTCCATAAAAGCCCTATGACTACCACCTACAGGTTCAAATTTTTTTGCCAAAGCCTAAAACATATAAAAATTTTATATAATTCTATCAATATACATTTAAAATATGATAAAAGGGCATATTTTATCATAAATACTATTGAGAAAACATAACCAAGTTTAAGAGGCCAACTCATAACCAACCTTCAAAGGGTTTTAAAACCATCATATATAGTTGATTATTAAAATGAAAATAAGGGTCATAAGTTGTGAAAATGGATATATTAAATGGTTTGATTTATATTCAATTAATTCCAATGGGGTCTCAATCATAACATGGAAGCATTCATCTTTCTTATAAGCCTGCTTAAGGACCCTTTGATAGTTAACATACATAGATCACTACTAACATGAATATAATTAGTTTATTCCAAAATTTAAATATAAGATGTTATATACACATGGAGAAGATAAATTTAATAGATATTTATGGTATATAATTCATTGCCTTGAGAATCAAAGTAACTTGAAAGGATGACCAAATAAGCTCACACAAGCATGAGTAGTGGTCTAGATGTATTCAAATCTTCTTAACCAGTCAGAATGACTAATTGATGTAAATGGTATGGAAAATAATGGCCAAATTATTCCCATTTTTAATTTTAATTTTCCTCCTTAGTATCCTATGGGTTTTGTCAATCTTGAAACCTATTTGTTATAGGTTAAACACTCAAAATGCACATGCCTTTACATCTGACTGTGTAAGTATGTTTTGATAGAAGACTTGGGGAGGCCAAACCTCAAATAAAATGGTTAGATAATTATAATATGTTAATTTATACCTAACTAAATCAATTTATAGAGCTAAAATATACTACATAAGCCTCCAACATAGCTAACTCAAGTATTTAGGATGGTCAATGACACTCAAGATATACCTACATGAGAGAGAGGGATCAAGGTAGTGGTCAAGGAAACTAAGGGAATATGTAAAAGGAAAACATAAAATGGAAAGGGATGATATAATGACATTGAATCCATAAATTGATACCTAAAAGTGACTCAAGGTCCTAAAGGTTAGTTTAAGCCTATAAGACCTAAGGTTATCCTTGACCCTCAAGACCTCATCTCTACCTCAATGGAATATCTAAACCCCTAAAATTAGAATTAAGGTCAAGAGAAGGTGTATTATATTGATATAGGTCATTAATATGGTGATTTGGGTAGAGGAAAGAAAGGATATGGCTATTTTAGATCTACCACCTCTCTCGATCTCCATTGTCCTAAACTACCATCTCAATATGTCAATTCAAAGACTCATTTATCACATGACAAGATGACTCAAGACTAGTGATATTAGGGGGATATGAGGAAACATGTTAACTAAATATACATGAAATAGAGAGTGTTATTCAAGAGCCCAACTCTATGAACAATCCTTAAGACTATAAACTTACCTAGAATGCCTACTAAGAGCTCAAAGTTCACCAACTTTCACTCAGTACTCACTGTACACTTTGCATGGGACATGGAGATATCTAGGATATTTGAAGGAATATATGGGATAGACTTCCATGGAAAAAGGTTTTGATTGTGGGCCCTATACTCTATAAACCATCATTAAGATGGTAGGCCACCAAAACCCTCTCTAAACCTTGATTATGACCTAATGAGGAAATTGCACCCTCAAATTATTCAAAATTAAATATTTTGGCATTGAAACAATCTTTATAGTCTCCATAGGTCATATGGACACCCAAATAGTATAATAGTTGGCACGCGTAGGGCATATGCTATATGGATCAAGCCTAAAAGAGATACTTTAGGAATGTATACAAGAGAGTGGAAGAGGTCTAAACATCCTATATGTTTCTAAGGAGGGAGAAGGATCAAAAGGTCTCAAAGAGATGCATAATGGACACCTATAGGGGCCTCCATGTCTAATAGCTACTTCCAGGCATGCCTAGATGCCTAGGTAAAGGACTATGTATACATAAAGAAGAGGCAAGTGGCTTAATCAAGATAAAATATATGATATAAATGTCATAATATATGGATTTAAAACTATTATAGGTGTATAAGTACCCTCACCATTCCATTTTAAAGATAAAAATCAAGAACTCTACCTTTAGGCCTATTGGCCTAACACCTCCCTCAAGGCAATTCTACTTAAAGTCTAAAATATAGGATAAAATGGGATTAGATATCACCTCAAACCATCATGGAGATGTTTTGAAAGGAGTATTAGATGTGTAAACAACATTGTTTTTTATAGGAAGTGTCAGAATTGGTCACTATGGCCCAAAATTGCCTTGAGAGTGTAAAGAATGAACAATTATCACCCAAAAGTAACTTGATGAGATCATAACTATATAGAATAATTAAATGGGGTATTGATAATTTTGGTAAATTATAATATAATTCTCTATAAATAAATAACAGCATTGGTTCATAGGTTAGGGGCCTAACCTTTATGAACCATTGCTAAGAACCCAAACCCCACTTAAAACTCCTTAAAACCCTAATAGTGACTGATGGAGAAAATCATGAATAAGTTGCATCTAAATTAATTAAATTACTTGGTAGACACTTGTATCTCATATTTCACTCTCAATATATCCCATCCATGGCATTGGTCTATACGGATAGTTGTACAAACCTCTCAAAAACATTGTTTTGATAAGGTTTAAATATAAATCCAAGGTAAATAACTTATTCAAAGGTTGAAGATAATTTGGGAAGGTATTATGAGATGTCTTATAACTTCTCAAGTCATAAAACACTCAAAATTATTCTTGAAAAATATCCTATAGGTCTTCACCAAAGGTGCAGTCTAGAATTGCTTGTAAAGGGTGACTTAGTCAGCTAGGTAAAAAGGAATTGTAGGTGTGCACCATTGGAAAATAACAAGTCATGGTATAAATATTTATATATACATGTAAAATTTTTATTAAAAAATTTCTTAATATTCTATTTAGGTTTCATGTTCTTCCAAATAGTTAACATCAAGTCACTTAGCCTAATTACCTAATAGGCCTATATGGTTGATAAGGAATGATGAATATTAGCATAGAGGGATGAAGGGAATTATTTAAATTCATAAAAAAAAATTATAAATTCCTCATTCAGGTGATCAATCCTATTTCTTATCCACCATGAAATATGAGGCAATTTTCCAAGTCACATTAACATGCTAGAAGGAGGTGGCTACTAAATGATTCATGAAAGAACCTAATTAAACCACTTTTATGCTTTGTAACTGTCAAATTTAGAGTGAATTGACTAGGATTGTAATGCACTTGATATTAAATGGGTAAAATAAGTCTTAATTATCCTCCACCACTCTAATTCAATGACCAAAAACTCATTGAAGACCCCAACCATTTTTGGCAACATATAGAGAAAGAATGGAGGGATTTTTATAACTACTAATTAAATGAATTATAGTCATTCATGACCTATTCATACCCATTAAGTACCACATTATCTTCTCCCTCTTGTTCATTATTTTATAAAATTAGGATATCAGGCTATTTTATGCATCCCTTGACTAGGTATGATGAAACTCTACCTAAATTATATCTTGAAAACATCTTTGAATCAATTATAAATAATGAATATGTTAAGATTTCTATACTAGTAGTATTTTGTATATGCTTATTGATTTATATAAGTGTTAAAGTTAATTATCCTTTTCAAGTCCTTTCCCTCTCCTAGTTGCTAGGATGATATTATATGAAGGTCATGTGATGTGGTAAAGTGTTGGTGGATGTATTTGAAGAGTAATATGGTTGATAGTGGTTTTAAAATACCTCTTGTCCATTAAATTTAATTTTCAAACATCCATCATAGCCTTCACATGCAATAATTATTCTTAGGATCTCAATGGAAAACTTATTGTAGTCACTAGTCTTTGCATGGTTCATAAAGTGTTGATTAAGGATTAGTTAGAGTAGATAAGTCAATATTGTTGTATCACCTCCCTTATCTTAGATTTTAGTTCATGTGTATCTCTCCCTTTTCACCCCAATAAGTTAGTATTTTTAGTAATTGAACTCAATTAATACACTATGGTAGATAGTCCTTTAAACTAGAGGTTTAGTCCTCTTATAGGTCATCCAAAGCCTTTGGAATAATCCCATGTTACCCTAAACTTGGAGAGGTATAAACCATCTCTCATAGGTCTAATTTAGATATTTGATAGTTTTGATATGCCCTATGGGATCAAGATTCAAGAAAGTTGGAGCATGCACTTCCATACTTAGATGAAATCAAAGATATTTAAGTACTGTATTGGTATATTTTAAATCAAGTTTCATGCCAAAAGTGGTCATAAGGTCTTCATTAGAAGGTGAGGAAGCTAATTTTGTTGAGTTGCCTTTGGACTTTGATAGGATAAAGAGATACCCTAAGTCTAATGCTAATCCCACACCCCATAATTTTCCTAATTCTTATAAAAAAACATAACTATAAACCCTATACCTCAAATTTATAGTCTTATACATTATGATTTTTATCCCTTAAATATGAACTAATTTGATGATATACCTATTTCTACATTGAGATCCTTCCTTATTTCATATGATAAAACTTAACCATAGTTATGTAACATATTATAGACATATCCAACCTATGCTTAGTTCATACTTTGACCCAAGAGAAAGTGGAAATGAGGTTATTGGCAACTTTCTTGAAGGGTAAGGCACTTTAATGCTATAGGAGCTTAACACATGCATCTATCAATACTTGGGATGAATATAGGGAACACATTTTCAAACATTTTGAGGATAAGGGTGACCATTTATCTTTATTAGAGTAACTCACTATAATTAAAAGGTTTCCCCAAGAGTTTATGGTTGATTTCAATTATAGGTTTCAAAAAACATGGGATAGGATCCCAATGGTAGTCAATCCCACCCCCAATTATGCATTTTTCTAATAATTAAGATCCATCAATTTTGATGTGGTAGTCATGATATAGTCCATGGTAGGGAACACTCTACCATATGCATATGATGTGGCCATAAGTGCATAAAATTATATAATACATTCATAAATATCACCCCAAGACCCCTCATGCCTTTATTTTTAGAGATGCGATCCCCTATTCCCATACCAACACCAAATAATCATGATCAGGGAAATGTTAGTCAAGAAAATAGATTGGGAAAGCTTGAAGTTATACTCAAGGCACAAAACAACAAGACAATATCCTTGGAGATTGTTGAATCCACTATGTGTACCACAAACATCTTTAATGTTTAAGAATACTTCTCATTTTAGAATTTAGGGAATTAAGATCATGAGTAGAAAGTTTTGGAAACTTATGTTACCTATGGTGAAATAGAGGCAAAGTAATGTTTATCTATTCCAAAAAATTTATATTGATTGGTATTTGGGAGACACCTTGAACCAATTCTTTGTAAAATTTAAGTATCTATACTAATAATAGTGAATAATAATCAAATATTAAAGTATATATTAATCTAAATGGACTTTCACAATGAGATTTAAACTAAAGTGACCTAGTTAAAAAGAAACAAAAGAGAAGGGTAAGGCATAAAGGAAACACGTGATTATTGATTCTTGATTCAAATATCATGATAAAGTATCAATTATAATTGAACCTACATTTAACTAGTATATGATGAAAAATAGCTTAAGCTCAAATCTCACCATATGCCAAGAAAATATCTAAGGATAATATGAAATTATATAAGTAAGAACTAGAATTTACTTTAAATATTTTTTACCAAACTCAAATAGTATTATGACATCTGAATACAAAACAAATGAAATGAAGAAAAATCAATATCTTTCAACTAATCTAGCATAATCACAAATTAGTAACCCTATATCACAAATGAAAATTTAGAATTCATGAAACCATTCAAATTCAATCTTTAGAACCAACAATTGAGAGAAATCCACATTATTAATTGACACATCAAATTTAGACAATCTTCATAGAATTCCTTGATAGTATTAATTGCTCAAAGTATACAAATTTTCTCAAAATTACCTTCCTTTACAAGATGGTAATACCGCCTTTTATAAAAAGACAAGGTAGTATATTGGTTAGTTATGAGATACAAATGCATAAAAGATAAGATCAACAATCCTTTTTTAGAAAGTTCTAAAATACACTTGCTTTTCTAAACTAGACTAACATAGAGGCGGATATGCTTACAGACTAGCATATGGATTTACAAAAAAAAAATCCTATTTCAAATATTACAATGTTTTTACAAAAAGGAATATTAACTAATTGGTGGGACCATTGCCAAAGGGTTCCCCTATTGCTCTCACAGAATTTCCATAGATTTTTTATGTTGTTCCTTGACAAGATCCAAATCTATAGTTGGCTTCAGGAGGCAAACGTATTCTTGGTCATCTAAGTCCTCAAAATCTCTATCATTCCTTGCCATAGCTTCTTTAATAATCCTAGATTTTACAATATTTTCTTTATTAGTGAAGATCATGCTTAAAATTATGTCATTGTCATTCCCTGATTGGCCTTGGGTTTTGCCCTTTACTTCTTACATCACCAAAGTAACTCTATGATTATATTCTTCATCATCAATAATTTCAAAGGTTATAGTTTTTTTTGGTATTAACTAACATGGTGCCAAGGAGATTCTCAATATTAGCAATAAGCTCTTCATCATCCCTTATGAGTCTATCCAAGCCTACTTACCAAGCACTTAAGATCTGGATCTTATCCACCAATATCCCTAATATAACATTTAGGTGGGCTAGGCTAATGGTTCTAAACTTAGTGATTCTATTCCTAATCAATATTCTAATAAGATCTCTTATTTTGGCCTCTACATCCTACCATTATATCATTAATCCTTTAGCCACCTCACTCTTCTAGCTCAATGCATCTTGTCTTCATTGACTTCAAAGTGTCAAACATATCAAAAAATATGCTTCAAACATATTTATTATATCCTTAAGAACTAATAATATAGATTGGGTCTCTAAGTTATCCTTTTCCTTCTCCAAATTATAAATCTTTTTTTTCATTCCTCTAATGTTAGCTCTAACTTGAGCTAAATGGGCCCCAGTTAGGCTTTCAATATCTTGTTCATGGATGGTTAGTTCACTAGGCTAGTTAAACATATAAATGCTTCAACCTTTTGGAATGTGAACTCTTTAGTCCCTACCATGGCTTTCCTTGTTGTGACCCTCTCTAATCTAGCTATCTCTAGATTTAATTGCATATTGGTAGGTGATTTTATGTATTTTTAAGGTTATGGGACCTCCATCCTTATGTTGTTTGATGTTCCTAAAGAATCAATTTTTTTGATTTTTGACCTTGTAGTGGTCACTAGCCTTCTTTCATATTCCTCTTTCATCAAGGCCTTTATCTAAGGCTTTATTTCATCATCCATATCAATGTTAATAGTTTGGGTTAAGGCCCAAGAATGAGACAAAGTGGGAATCTTCTACATTTTACCATAGATGAACAAATTTGGGATGATTGGTCAATGAATGGGGTATTCCTCACTAAATAATTTTATTTCACTTGTGGGATGAGTGAAAGTCAAATTTGGTCTCTTTAACCCAATTAGGATTGAGGTTAATTTTGCTTTTCTCTTTTGTGAGGGAGATACTAGAACTAGATCCAAAGCAACCTATTTTCCTTTATCTTTCTCAGCCTCCTCTATCTAGGTTTATGCCTCCTCAACATATTCCTCTTATTCATTAGTGACATACACCTTAACTAGGACCTTGAGAGTATCCTCTACTATTTCATCAGGTCCTAAAGAAATCATGCCCAAGTATTACACTAAATATGTAGGTCTATCAAGAGGGACCAAAGATGATGGGCCCTCACTAGGTCTCTCTTCCAACATTTCCTTATCAAGACCCTGTGTAATTTATGTTAGGAATTATGGAAGTTCTAGATAATGTTACTCCTAAGGTGGCTTGGAAGGTCTAGGTAACAAGTGGTATTGTAAAGGTCTCATTTTAAATATATCCCCTAATGGTTTCTCATCACCAGACAACCTACTCTTAAGTTTAATGTTATGTCCCTTGAGTTTAGCCAATATTTATTCAAAAGTTTTTTGATATAAATGGTGTCATGGATATTGAGTTGGTGTACATACACTAGTTTGGGCATCTTCCTAGATTTTAAGATTATGGAGACTATGCCTTTCGGGTCTCACATCTTCAGCTCATCAAGATACAATCTAAAAGAGTCCCTATGCCTAGCCACAATACTCATGTGATCCCAATTTTATATCATATTTATTCTAATGATTATAGGGAAAGGATGGAGTAAACCCTTCCTCTTATCTTTGAAAACTTTATCCACACCATTAAGTATTTGTTATGAAATATCCTACTATACTAGCTTGATTGGGACATAGACAAGTAATCTATAGGGTTGGATCATAATCCCCTCAATCTTGATCACTATATAATCTGGATATAGCCATATGTCTCCCATTAGCTCCACATAGTTCTTGGTTAAAGGGATTATCCTTGGCATAATAATCCCTATAATGGTTTATACTAAATCTAGGTAGACAATCACAAATTGAATTGCATGTTATGCCTATACTTGAATATGTGTAGCTTTGAATAGTGGTTAGAGACTATAAACCTACCTTTTAGGTGAACAATTTTTGATATAAGGGATCTAGGTGGAGGCTAGTAAGGCATCTAATAGATAGGACATCATAAAAATTTGAGTTTTGGTCTTCTTCTTAAAGGCTATGAATTGCCTTTATCGGTATATTATGATCATCTCCCTAATTGGAAGAATGAGCCCTTTCTCTACCATAAAGTAGACATAAGACACCCAAATCTTAATGATAAATGTGGTTGAGGGTGCTCTAGAGATTCTATTTAATAGGGTCATAATTGCCTCGATTCCCTCTTTAAATTAGGTAACTGGGATTTTACTAGTAGGGTCCCAGATACATGGCTCACTTAGAGAAATCATGGCCTAAGGATGGTTTCAATATCATTTTTCTTGATCCATTCCTTAATAGTGGGCAAATCCACTTGGGTTTTTAGGATTTTATAGTAACTTTCAAAGGCCAATGTGGAAATGAATATTACCCTTTTAAATGTCTTTTCATGGATAATCCAACCCTTTTCAATCTTATAATCCTTGAAAATTAGAGCAAGAATGTAAATATAATGGATTACCTCTGGTTTGGTAGTTGCATGGTGTAGATTGGAAATTTAGATTGCAACTAGGTCATAGTACCTCCTAATCATAGTAACAATCATATGTTCCTCTTTGGTGATAGCCTACATCTCCTTAATTTTCTAGAAGATCTCAGACTAATTCTTATTTTTGTGTTCAATGCATCAATGTCTAGGTCTGTATCCTTGAAAACCCTTCCTTCATTGTCTGTAGACAAATACAACCCTATCTCATCCCTATATTATTTCTTGTAAGCTACCATGTTTTAAAACCTTTAAAATTGTTCACAATTAGACTGAAAATAGTCTCTAAGATAGTTCTTTCATACTCAAAATACAATTGAACTCATAAATTCATTTTAATTAATCTGAGTCCACTTAAGGCCTTTTATGCATTTTTTTAGGGTTTTAAATCCTTAATGGTGGTAGCTCATTGGGATTTTCACTCATACATGCTTTAGATATGATTTAGACCTTTGCCTTTATACATTGCATTTTTTTGCACACAAGATATCCTATTTTGTCACTTTATGCTTGCATGGTGATTATATGACATCTATCTAGAAACTTTCATGGCATTTTCATAAATTCCTTTGAAGCACTAACCATTAGCATTTAAAAAATTTGTTTTGTTTCAAACCATTAGATTTAAATCCTTAGATAAACATGGGCCATTGATTGTGATATGGGCCCTTACATGTCATTGGTCCTTTTTTGTATCGAGCCCTATGGTTGTAACACTTGGCACCTCTATGGTCTTTTTGAGCTCTAGCACATTATCAGTCGCATATGAGATGTATGACATACATTGAAAAGTCATCAATGATTTTATGCCATTAGATCATCCACCATGATGAAATTTGGACCATTAAATCCTTCAAGGCTTACAAGCTTTAATCAGTGTATAAGCATTAAAGAACATAGGATAAAATTCTTTTACCTAAGTATATTTCATACTAATGAATATGAATGAAATTAGGTTAAAGCATTTTATGATAATTTTTGATTAGGCTAAAATGCTTTTAACTAAGTCTATTTCATATTAATGAACACAAATGGACTTAGGTTAAAGCATTTTATGTTAATTATTAAAGTAAAATAACCCTTTGAATGACATAAAACATGCCTCCTTTGGTCTAAGTAAAAATGTTAGACGATCTTAATTTTGATGTCCTTGCAAACATCAAAGTAAGTCTCTTCCACATTCATGGTTTTTGTGAGCACATCAAATTTAATCTCATGAACTCTTTTAGGCTTGATGGGATTAAAATTCATGGTCATGTTCATGTCAATTATGGCCTCACAAATGTCAGATGATGTTCACAAGGAAGTCAATTTTAAGCTCATCAAATTCTTATTTTTTAATATGATAATTCCATGTGGTGGCTCTGTGGGGATTCCTGGGTTATTGGAGTCAATTCACACTATTTGATCAAGATATATGATGAAGTGAGAGCCATCTGATCATGATCCAAGAGCTTACTCATGATTGGTCCCTTTTGACATGTGGGATCCATTGTTTTTAATCTTCAAATGTGGGGGTGTTGCATGATAACTCTATGGGCCTCCCAAGGATTTGAATTTTCAATGGTGTCTTTGCTCCATCTAATCTTCATTCTATGATAAATCATGACCTATTTATCATGATCTAGATGCTTGAAAATGATTGGTATGAAGTACTAAGTGTTTATTTTTTCAAGCTTTTCCTTGCTCTATTAGATCAAAAGGTGTGAGGAAGCATGAATCATTAGATCTTGCAAGATGTATAATAGTTAAGTTAGGACCAAGATTAAATAAACTTAGGCTAAGGAATTTAGACTAAGGTCTCATTAATGTTAATAAACACAAAAGGGGCCTTAGCATTATAGCTTTAGGATAAGCAGGTAATTAAAGAGACCATGCTGGAGAATACAAAGGGACCCTTGGCATAAAATTGGATCATGTTAGAAAATAAAGATTTCCTTGCCAACATAACATTGGACCATGTTTGAGATATAAAAATTATAAGGGCGAAAATAAAAGGGACCAAGGCATATTTTTAGGCTAAGGTTTGGTTGTGTTAAAAAGCATGACCAAGCCTTAACATAAAAATTTGGCTTGAGTCCAAAATAAATTTAAAATGTTCCCACTAATTTTCTCCTTCCAAATTCAAAGTTAAATTTGAACCAAGGGTTTATGCCAAGGTTTTAGAACATGAAACCACCAGCAAGGGTTTCATGAAACCTAAAACTATAGGACATGAAGACCAATTTTTACCAATGTTAGGCAAGCTCAAAGCAAACCATAAATCAATAAACTAACTCTATTAAAGTGGATGATCTTCAAATTCTAGTAATATTAAAAATAGGCCATGATTTTAGGGTTAAGCTTAAAAATATCTCAAGGGTCCCAATTTTCAAAAAATGGTGGTATGTTGACCTAAAACAATTATGACTTTTGGGGTAAGCATAATAATATGTTAAAACTTAGAGACTCTAGTTCAGAAAAATAACTAAGTCATCCACTCCACTTTGATCAATGTCATTATCTACACTATTTTATGGTTGAAAAAAACCTTGAACTTATATAATTGGGATGAAACATTAAGATATATCCATGGTGTGTGTGTGATTTAATTCCACTTACTGTTTGCTATGGGATTTAGGGAGACAACTTCCAGGTTTCATATCCTTAATCATTAACATTGACTTAGAGCATGTTTAGATATTCATTAAGACCCATGCTTATAGCTCATAGAAGGATTTGGGCATTACTCTAATTCCATACACTTATTTATATCCTTGACAAAGATGCATTTATCTCTACTCATGGCCTTTCTCTATTAACAGCCAAACATCCATAGCCCCGATGGAGATTACTAGAATCAATTATGCTTAA
>JARHVA010002338.1:750000-935000 GCA_037957365.1 Torreya grandis
CCTATTAGAATTAATAAGAGTCAAGCCAAGTTGTTTGCAAATACCTATTGGCATGATATTGGGAGATACACCAAAATACAATAAATAGTTATACAAATTCTTATCAAACATCATGACTATGAATAGGAAAGGAGGAGATTCTACTCTAGCTTTGTCTACAACCATATTAGAATTGTCATCCCTGGGTGGTTTGTTAAATTTTTTTGACAATGATTCCATCAAGAGGTCCCTTTGTTCTATAATCTATTTTAATTCATGAAATGTGATGTTAGTTTTTATCTTGTTCATTTATTCAATAATATTATAACAAATTTTATTTGAATAACTAGGAACATCAACATTATGCTTAGAGTTACTCCCTTTAGGTGGTTCTAGATCATTGCTTGAAGAATTATTTGGATGAGCTCCAATGTTATTTGGAGGCATTGAGGTAGTCAAGGGCTAGATATACTCTCTATTCCTTAAAGGATTTTTTTCTTCAAGAATTTTTGGAAGTCATATATTTCCTTAGGGACATCATTAGGTTCATTGTCCTCTTGAAAGGGGAAATCAAACATCTCCACCATGAAAGTTTGATCAATAGGCTTAGACCCTGATGTACCTATACCACTATCCTTGTTAAGGACCACTTCAAATGTATCCTAATATTATTAGAAAGCTTTATAATCTTTACAAAATTTTATGGAATCAATATCTCCATGCTTGGATGTGTAATGTACCCTATAATAGTCAGACAAAGTAATATCAATAAGATTAATATCCATAGTCTTCTTCTTAGAAGATGGTTTGTGATTCTTATTATTATGGAAACTATAATTCTAAAACCTATTATTTGGCCTATTAAACCTTTGAAATGAGAAGTTCCTACCAGAGCTCTCTCCAATATTTCCAACTTATTTTTGTAGCTAAAGGAAATATGTGCTTAGCTTTTGGACCATTTTAAGTATAGATTAATTCTCATTCTTGGGAGTTTCAAAATTATGCACCTAGTTATTGTTAGTACCTAAAGTTGGTACTAAAACTCTTTGGTTATTTGAATTGAACCCATTATTATGATGACTCAATAATCCTAATTTTTGATTGGGAACAACATGACTCAAGGGCAATTGATTTAGATTTGGGAATTGATTCTTGGCTAGGACATTCTAGTTTTTATTTGGGAAGATGTTTAGAATGGGCATGTGTGGATTGATATTTGGAACAGAGTAGGCTAGTTGTCCTTGGGGCTGCATTTGATCATTGATTATCACTACCTTATAATAAGCCCTAGATAATGAATTTATAGATAGAATAGATCTTTTCAAAAATATAGAAGTCATGGGATCCACTACATCATTGTAAATTTCTAGAGCTAAAACATCATTAGGTTTATAAGGTTCTATGGTCTTGCTAAATTTTTTCTAAAATCTATCATTAAAGGAGCTTATTGGCTAACTTACATCCTTCTTGATGGTGGTGAACTAGTGGTGTATGACACATGTACTAACAATCTTACCAAATTGGTTGAGGAAAACATTAGTAAATCCATCACAACTAGTAATATAATTATCAAGCAATTTAAGAAACCATTCATATGTAGCATATTTAAAAGTAAAGGGGAAAAATCTGCATGCTACATCTTCAAGCACAATAATTAGCAACCTTAAATCAACTTTAAAATATTTAATATGCTCTTCAACAATTATAATACTAGTTGGACTAAATATTGGCAAGTATTTTTAGGGTTACATGGGAGATCATGTACCACACCTAACACATTGATTGAAGAGTCTCCCAACTGATCCATACCTAGATGAAGATTAAAGTCAAAGCTACCTTGAATATTTGAGGTTGGTAAATATTTAGAACATCTGTGTCTATGTTTATCTTGCATGATTTTATTATGGACTTCAATCTCAAGTAAAGGCTCTCTTGTCTCTCAATGTGATCTTGTTTTAATCATAGGTAATTCTAGCTTGAATATTGAAGATGTTATTTTAAATATGATGTATCAAGTAAATATTTATAGATAACAAGGAATAAACTTGCACATTAAGATTATTTTACAAATATTGTGTAAAGAATAGTAAAGGACATAAATCTTGGACTAAGCTAGCTCGAAGATGTGTCCAATTATGCAAATATGGTCTATATTTATAAGTATAAGCTCAAATAAACTTAGATATATGAAATATATCCCAATATTTAATAAAAAAAGCTATTCTAACGTCAAATACTATAAGTTTTCAAAACTTAAGCTATATTAACCAAAATGAAGCATCAAACTTCAAAAAACTCTGATCTTTGTCTAAAGGAAGCATGAAAATATCTTACATGCCATAAAGATAAATGATATTTATACTTATAAGCAAATAATTACTCAAAATCACAAATATAACACCAATCTTAGATTAAAACATATTAAGATCAATAAAGATTCAACCAATTTACAGAGATTGCGCTCCTTCTAGTGCCAATGATACTTATTGATGCCTCTTTGTGTATCATAGACATCCTTAGTGTTCAATAACACTTCTCATTTTATAATTTATGGAATTTAGATCATAATTAGAATGTTTTGGAAACTTATGTTATATGTGGTAAAATAGTGGCAATGTAATGTTTATCTATTCCACAAAATTTATATTGATTGGTGGTTGGGAGCCACCTTGGACCAAGTCTTTGTAAAGTTTAAATATCTATGCTAATAATAGTGAATTATGATCAAAGATTAAACTATATATTAATCTAAATGGACATTCACATTGAGATTTAAACTAAAGTGATCTAGTTAAAAATAAGCAACAAAGAAGGGTAAGGTAGAAAGGAAACAAGTGATTGCTGATTCTTGACTCAAATATCATGAAAAAGTTTTAATTATAACTAAACTTGCATTTAACCAATATATGATGTAAAATAACATAATCTCATATCTCACCATAAACTAGGCAAATTTCTAAGGATAATATGAAATTATATAATTAATAACTAGATTTTTCTTTAAATATTTGTTACCAAACTCAAATAGCATTAGCACATCTAAATACAAAATAAATGAAACAATGAAAAATCAAGATCCTTCAATAATCTAGCATAATAAAAAATTATAAAACATATATCACAAATTCAAATTTAAAATTCATAAAACCATTCAAATTCAAGCTTTGGAACCAATAATTGAGAGAAAACCACATGAACAATTGACACATTAAATGTGGACAATCTTCATAGAATTCCTTGATAGTATTAATTACTCAAAGTATACAAATTTGCTCAAAATTAATTCCCTTTACAATATGGTAATACTACCTTTTATATAAAGATAAGGAATTATACTAGTTGGTTGTGAGCTATAAATGTACAAAAGATAAGGACAACTATCCTTTTTTAGAAATTTCTAGAATACACTTGCTTTTCTAAGCTAGACTGACCTAAAGGCAAATATTCTAATAACCTAGCACATGCATCTAAAAGATAATATTCCTATTTTAAATATTATAATGTTTTTACAAAAAGTAATATTAACTAATTGGTGGGCCCATTGTTGAAGGGTTTCCCTATTGTTCTTCCAGAAGTTCCACAACTTTTTGATATTGTTTTTTGACAAGCTCTAAATCTACAACTGACTTCAAGAGGAAATCATCTTCTTTATCAGCTAAGTCCTAAAAATATCTATCATACCTTACAATAGATTCTCTAATACTCCCACCTTATATAATATTTTCCTCAATAGTGAATATCATGCCCAAAATTTTGCTATTATCACTGCCTGATTGACCCTAGCTTTTGCCCTTTACTTCCTACATCACCAAAGTGACTCTATGCTTATATTCTTCATCATAAATAATTTTAAAGGCTATAGTCTTTGAAGGATTAGCCAACATGGTGTTAAAAATCTTCTTAATCCTAAAAATTATCTCTTCATCATCCCTTAGGAGTCTATCCAAGCCTTCTGACTAAGAACTTAAGTTCTAGATCTTATCCACCACTATCCATAATATATAATTTAGGTGTGCTAGGCTAATGGTTATGAATGTATGGATTTTAATCCTAATCAGTATGTTAATAAGATATCTTATTTTGGCCTCCCCATCCTACCATTCTATCATCAATCCTTTATCCACCTCACTTTGTTGGCATAATGCATCTTGTATTAGCTTAATTGACTTTAAATATGCTTCAAACATATAAAAAAAGGATGATTCAAACATATTTATTAAAGCCTTAGGAATTTATAATATATCATAGGTCTATAATTTCTCCTTTTCCTTCTCCAAATTGTGAATCTTTTATTTCATTCCTCTGATGCTAGCTTTGACTTAAGCTAAATGAGCCTCAATTAGGATTTCAATATCTTCTTCATGGATGGGTAGTTCACAAGGCTATTTCCCTCAAACTAGAGTTAAACTTGTAAAGGGTTTAAATTTTTGGAATGTTAACTCTTTAGTCCCCATCATGGATTTTTGTTGTTGTGACCATCTTTAATCTAGTTATCTCTAGATTGAATTGCATAGTGGTAGATGATCCTATGTATTTTAGAGGTTATAAGACCTCCATCCTTGTGCTTATTGATTCTCTCAGAGTATCCATTTATTTTATTTCTAACCCTATATTAGTCATTATCCCTATTTCTTCTTCATCTTTCATCAAGACATTTATCTCAGGCTTGATATTATCATGCACATCAATGTTAATAGTTTGGATCAAGGCCAAAGAATGAGACCAAGTGCAAATATTCTATATTTTACCATATATGAACCAATCTATGATGATTAGTCCATGAATAGGGTATTATTCATTAAATAAGTTTATTTCACTTGTTGGATGAGTGAAAGTCAACATTGGCCTCTTTGACCTAATTAGGACCAAGGTTAATTATACTTTTCTTTTTTATGAGGGAGCTACTAGAACTAAATCCAAATCAAACTATTTTACTTTATCTTTCTTAGCCTCCTCTAATTGGGATCATGCCTCCTTTGATTGGGATTGTGCCTCCTCAGCATGTTCCACTTCTTCATCAATGCCATATACCTCAGCAAAACCTTAAGAGCATCCTCCATTATTTCATCAGGTCCCAAGGCAATCATGTCCAAGTATTCCACTAGAGATGTAGGTCTATTAGGAAGGGTTGATGATGATGGTCCCTTACTAGGTCTCTCTTCCAACTTTTCCTTATCAAAACCCTTTGTAATTTATGTTGGGGGCTATGGAATTTCTAGATAATGTTGCTCTTAAGGTGGCCTAGAAGGTACAGGTAATAAGTGGTTTTACAAAGGTCACATTTACCATATATCTCCTAGTGGCTTCTCATCACCAGACAATCTATGCTCAAGTTTAATGTTATGTCCCTTGAGTCAAGCCAATATTTATTTAAAAGTGTTTTCTTTAATATAAATAGTGTCATAAACACCGAGTTGATATACATACACTTGTTTGGGCAACTTCCTGGATTTCAATTGTGTGGAGACTATGTTTTTGGGGTCCCACATCTTTAGCTCATCAAACTACGATCTAAAAGATTCCATGTGCCTAGCCAAAATACAAACTTGATCTTAATTATATAGCATAGTTTTGCCAATGGTTATAATATATGGATGGAGAAAACCCTTCCTCTTATCTTTGCATACTCTGTCTATACCATTAAAATTTTTGTATGCAATCTCTTGCTCTGACATCTTGATTAGGACATGGATAGGCAATTTGTAGGGTTGGATCATAATCTCCTTAATCCTAATCAATATATAATATGGATATAACTAGATGTCTCCCATTATCTCCACATAATTACTAGTTAAAGGCCTTATCATGGGCATGAGAATCCATGTAATGGCTTATACTAAAGCTGGGTAGACACAATCACAAATGAATTGCATGGTATGCCTATACTTGAATATGTGAAGTTTTAAATAGTGATGAGAGACTATAAACCTGCCTTTAGGTGACTAATTTTTGATATAGGGGATCAGGGTGGAGCCTCATAAGGCATTTAATAAATAGGACACCATAAAAAAATTGAGTGTTTCTCTTCTTCCTAATGGCTATGAATTGCCTTTCTAGGAATATGTTGATCATCTCCCTAATTGGAGGAGTGAGACCTTTCTCTTCCATAATGTAGACATAAGACACTGAGCTCTTATTGATAAATGTGGTTGAGGGGGCTCCAAATATTCTATTTAATAGGGTCATAATTACCTTAATTCACTTTCTAAATTGGGAAACTAGGATGTTACCAATAGGGTCTTGGATTACATGGCTCCTTTGGAGAAACCATGGCTTGGGGATGGTGTCAAGATTAGTTTTACCAATCCATTCTTTAATAGTGGGAAAATCCACTTCGGGTTTTATAAATTTATAGTAACTTTCAAAGGCTAATGAGGAAATGAATACTACACTTTTAAAGGTCATTTCATGTATAATCAAACCCTCTTCAATCTTAAAATCCTTGAAAATGATATTATCGATGTCGATATAGTGGATTACCTCTAGTTTGGTAGTTGCATGGTGTAGACTAGCCATTTGGACTACAACTAGGTCATAGTACCTCCTAGTCATAGTAGAAATCCTCTATTCCTCTTTGGTGATAGCCTACATCTTCTCAATGGTCCAGAAGAGCTTAGACCAATCTTATTTCTAGTGTTCAATGTAATAAAATTTAGGTCTATATCATTTAAAACCCTCACTTCCTTATTTATAGATAAACAAATATTTATCTCTTCCTTGTATTACTACTTACAAGATACCATGGTTTCAAAACCTTTAATATTGTTCACAATTAGATTTAAAATGGTTTTTGGGATAACTCTTTCATGCTCAAAACATAATTGAACTCTTAAATTCATTATAATCAATTTAAATCCAATTAGGGCCTTTTATGCAATTTTTTAGGGTTTTGAAGCCTTAATGGTGGTAGCTCATTTAGAGTTTAGCTCATACATGCTTTAGATATGATTTAGACCTTTGCCTTTATACATTTGCATTTTCATGCACACAAGATTTATTATTTTTTCACTTTGTGCTTGTATGGTGATTATTTGGCATTTATCTAGAACCTTCCATGGAATTTTTCATAAATGCTTTTGAACCACTAATCATTGGCATTTAAAAATGCATTTTATTTCACACCATTGGATCAAGATCCTTTAATCAGCATGGGCCATTGATTGTGATCCAAGTCCTTCCTTATTATTGGACATTTGTAGTACTGAGCCCCATGGTTATGCCACTTGGCACCTTTATGGGATTTTTGAGCTCTAACACCTTTGTCAATTGCATATTGGATGTCCATTCACCATGTGTCAAGCGTATAGGCTCTCAGGGATCCATTGAAAAGTCATAAGTTATTTTGCTTCATTGAATCATTCACTACAATGAAATGTAGACCGTTGGATGCTATAAGGTGTACGAGCTTTAATCAATGCATAGGCATAAAATAACATAGGCTAAAATGATTTTACCTAAGTCTATTTCATATTAATGAACATGAATGGACTTAGGTTAAAGCATTTTATGCTAAGTTTTAATTAAGCTAAATTGTTTTTACCTATGTCTATTTCATCTTAATGAACATGAATTCACCTAGGTTAAATCATTTTATGCTACATTTTAAAGCCAAATGACCCTTCAAATGACATAAAACATGCCGCTTTGGTCTAAGTAATTTTTTTTTATGAGCTTAATTTTTATGGCCTCAAAGATGTCAAAAGAAGCCTTTTGGATGTTTAAATGACATTTGTGAAGACATCAAATTTAAGCTCATGAAGTCTTTTAGGTTATATAGGATTAAAATTGATGGTCACATGGACTTCAATGATAGCCTCATAGATGGAAAATTATTTTCATAAGGACATTAATTTTAAGTTCATCAAATTCTTGTGTTCTAATATGGAAATGCCACATGATGGCTCTATAGGGCTTCTTGGGTTCTCAAAATCAATTTATGCCATCAAATCAAGATCCAAAATGAAACAAGAGCTATCTAATCATGATCTAGGAACTTACTCATGATTGGTCCTTTCTCACATGTAGGATCCTTTCCTTTTAATCTTTGAATGTGGGAGTGTTGTGTGGCAACTTTGTGGGCCTCCTAAGGATTTGAATTTTCAATGGTGTCTTCTCTCCATTTGATCTTTGATCTATGATGAAGTGCAAGACATTTATCATGATCCAAATTCTTAAACATGATTAGTTCGAATGATTAAGTACATAGTTTGTTAGTATTTTCCTTGCTCTATTACATTAAAATACATGAGGAAGAATGAATCATTATATCCTTAAAGATGCATGGTAATCAAGTTAGGAACAAAGATGAAAGAAACTTAGGCTAAGGAATTTATACTAAGGTCTCATTCACATTAATAAACATGAATAGGGCCTTAAAATTAAATATTTAGGATAAGTATGTAATTAAAGGGACCATACTAGAGAATATGAAGGGACCCAGCTTGGAAAAATTAAAAGGGGCCCTTGGCATAAAATTAGACCATGTTACAAAATAAAAATGACCCTACCAACATAACATTGGACCACATTATAGATATATGAAGCATAATGGGGAAAATAAAAGGGACCAAGGAATATTTTTAGGCTAAGGTTTGGTTGTGCTAAAAAACATGACCAAGACTTAGCATAAAATTTGGGCTTCAGTCCAAAATAAATTTAAAATGTTCCTACCAAATTAAAATTCAAATTTGAACCAAGGGTTTATGCTAGGGTTTTAGAATATTAATCCACCATCAAGGGTTTCATGAAACCTACAATTATAAGACACGAAGACTAATTATTATCAATGTTAGGAAAACTCGAATCAAACAATAAATTAGTAAACCAATTCTATTAAAGTGGATGATCTTTAAATTCTAATAATATTCAAAACAAGCAATGCTTTTAGGGTTAAGCTTCAAAATATCTTAGGGGTCCCAATTTTCAAAAAATTAGGGTACATTGACCTCAACATAGAGGCAACAAAATCCACCTCATAAACCTTACTAAGTACCTATTGTTATGATCCACACTTATAATATTTGAAAATAATGTAGAATATAATGTAAATCAACACAACATAATAGATTTTGGTGGGTGAAGATGCCCAAATATTCAATATATACAAAAACAAAATACCCTTAACATAGGCCCACTATACAATACTCCTTTAGGAAGGAATAACTCCATAATGTCTCTTTGAGGGGATAACCTATAATATCCTCATACAATATAATACTCAATGCTTATGTGTTTCCTTTAAAATGATATTCACCTCATTTATATATACTTATAGTTAAATATGGATGGATAACTTCCTACCAATGTAGGCCAACCATTACCCTATGCACTAATTCCATAAGTTACTCATTTATCCTAATACATTAGACCCATCTAACTAACTAAGGGGGATGTGTTCCACATGTCAGCATATCCATCAACCCATATACATTAATATATCATATCCATAGGTGCATATTATTCCTAACATCCTTGAAATGTTTCATCCCCAAAATATAGGAAGAAACCAAATAAATATCATTATTTAAATCATTGGAAACTTGACTCCAAGATTGATCATCCAACTACCCATATGTGATATTGGTAGGTGATATCTGTCCAACCTTGTTTTCAAATTCTACCATGACACTTTGATTCCATTCATGGTCATAGTTGTACCACTTGGGTGTCCATGCATAATTATTCCTCCTTTGATTCCCTATATGATATTCCACTATGTTATTTTAATTCCATGCATGAGCATAGTAGTTATTCTATCATGTATAGCCATAGTGATTTCCCCACTAATTCCATGTTCCATATTTCATTGTGCTACTTTGATTACACACCTAACCATAGTAGTTATTTTTTGGAATCTATGCATAGCCATAGTGATTGCTTATTTGATTCCTTATGTAACCATAGTTGTTGATACTTTAATTTCCTATATAGCCAAAGTGATTATTTTTATGGTAGTCCCTCACATGGCTCCATGATTTTTTCCTCTCATGATGATGTTGGTTTTTATATACCTCAACATTTTCTAATACTTTGACCTTATCAATGTTTTCTTCTACCTCTTCCACCTTTTAACTTGGTGGTTCCTTTGTCTCTTGAGTAGATGAATTTATTTTATTTTATTGTATTTTTTATTTATCTATGTCTTCATATGAATATTCCATATGCTCTTCTTCATTTTATTTAATTTCATCTTAATGATCTACTTTGATTGAACTTTCTTCCTTTCGAACTATGATATCCTTTAAAGTGACCTTCTTTTTCCTATACTGAAACTTCATGAAATTATTTTGAACATTAATATTGATTGTTACCAAAGTATCTAACCATGGATATCCAAGAAATATATCCAAATTATCCATATATAAATCATAACAATTTTAATGTAAAAACATATTTTCTATAGTGATATTCAAATCTTGAAAAACCTAAATATTATGACCATCTAGTTGAGCCTCTTTGATATTTATTATTTGAATATGTAAATATTGAGACACATCCATATTGATGAAACTATACTTACTTCTAGGGTTTATGACACAATGACCTTCTTTTGAATGCATCCACAAATTTAGAAAATTATCTCTAATTTATTTAGAGCCAAACTATTCAAACCCTTATCATCCAATCCATGTTCTTCCTCTTTGATATCGTCTACCTCTCCTTTGGCATGATATGTAGCCTCATAATCATCATCATTATTATCTATTTATTTTTATTTTTCATCACTTGTATGCTCTTCCTCATTTCCCTCATTTTATTCAATTATTTTTTCTTCTCCATCTCTGACATCATCATTATTTTCTTTGTCGTCTTTATTATCTTTTTATTTTATATCCCATTAATTTAGGAAAACTTGTTCTTTTTCTTCCCATGAAGAATACCATTATGTTAAGATCAATTATTTAAACCAATTTTGTGCAAGCCTAGATTAAAAAAATACAAGCGTATTTTACAAAAAAATCCTTAAAATATATCTCCTTAAAAAAGAGCCACCATTCTTTAGCATCAGTATCTTCCTTCCCTAAAAATTCTTTAAACTCCATTATTCACACAAACTAGGGTTAGTGAAAAGAAACCTAGAATTTCATTAACTCATGCAAAACATATCCAAATAATCCAAAATTTTTACTATATATATTATATAATAACTTGAAACTTTAGTAAAAATTTGTTGGAAACTTCCAAAACATTTAGCCTATAGAGAAAATCTATGAAAATAATAAAATTACAATAAATCATGTAAAACATTTCAAACAATTTTAAAATTTTGATTATATGTCTCATATATTCTGATAAAGTATTAGTGAAAATTTAATAGAAAAAATTATTATATTTAGGAAGATATTATGAAATCATTACAATACCTAAAATAGAAATAACTCCCTCAAAATTGATCATAAAACCTTAATTTTTTTACTATGACTTCCTTGTAATATTCTATAGATTGAGTAAAACAATTATTCAAAAAATAGTAACTCATTTCAATATATTAATGATTCCATAAAACTAGGGTTTCATCCCACATAAATTACCCAAATTGACTGATACTACTTGTTATGATCCACACTTATAATATTTGGAAATAATGCATAATATAATGTATATCAACACAACACAATAGATATTGGTGGGACAAGATGCCTAAATATTAAATATGTGTAGAAATATAAAACCCTTAAGTTAGGGAAACACCATATAATACTCCTTTAAGAAGGAATATCTCCATAATGTTTCTTTTAGGGGACAAACTCCGATATCCTCTACAATATAAGATTCAATTCTTACTTGATTATTTTACAATTAAATTCACCTCTTTTATATAAAATTCTAATTAACTAGTTAAGGATGGATAATCTCCTAATCCCAATGTAGGCCAACCATTACCTATTGCAGTAATTTCATAAGTTATTCATTTACTCTAATACATTATACGTATATAACTAATTAAAGGGGATGTGTGTTATGTGTTATCAACTCCATCAACCCATATACATTAATATATCATATACATAAGTGTATAACACCTATAAAACCTATCAATACAATAGATCTCTATATTAGCCTAATCCACAAAGTCCAGGGTAGATCATTCAAGCAAGGTCCTACAATAGCTTCAACCCTAATTTTACTATCACTTCTAGAGAACTAGTCCAAACTCAAAAAAAAAGGATCAATAATGTCAATGTCCTACACAATGGGGGAAGCCACATCAGATGTCAATCAATCCAAGTAGATATGTTTGCCAAGCTTATTTCATGTAGCAAAATCAAGATCCTCTAACACATGATAATCAACCCCTTACACAACACAAAGAATTTTTTCTATTAAACATGGAGAGACTCCCTTCATGACTCAATTTGAGATGTCAAATTAGTAAATAATGATTGGTATAAATACACCATATTAGACTAGTTTTGTTAACTTCTAAGAAGGAAAACATTCCTTTGAGCAAGTTACAACCAATATGATTGGAGGTGTAGCTAAGGTAGATAGTCTAATTACATCCCATATAAGGTCTAAAAGAAGGGTAGTTGGTGATGACCTAGAAGTTATAAGAGTATCCCCTCCACCATTTCAACCATATCAATAAGATACTATACAAGGTGTAGTTCCTAAGACTCTACTAACTCAAAAATATCAAGATGGGAAAGGGTAGAATCATAGAGCTCCATTCATACCTCATTTCACACAAAATCCAAGTAGTATTGTTAATCTTAAGTTATAGTCAAATGTTGTCATCTCTCATATTATAATTTTGGATCATATGAAGAAGGCCCATGTTACTATACCTATGTGGGATAACTTGGTAATTCTAAGATAAGAAGATATTCTCTAAGAATAGTTGTCTAAACTCCACATCTTGGACAAGTAGGAAGAAAAGGTGGGTGCAGTCCTAACCAATACCAATTAGACTCATGAGTATCAAGCACCCAAGGTAATCAAGCCCCCTCCTTTCTATCTCTCTATCATTATAGGTGATTCTCTAGTACACAATTGTATGATAAATAGTGGGGCTAGTACTTATGTCATGAATAAGTTTATAGTAGATAAGTTGGGGTTAAAGCATGAACCTAATGTTAAAGGGGTATTATAACTAGGTGGATCTCATACTAATATTGTTTGTGTCCTTAAGGATCTGAAAATAGTCTTGGTTGCTTGTCCAAATTGCACTATATCTCAAAATGTGGTATTGGTTGACCACCCTCCTTACTTTACCTTATGCTTGTTTAGAGATTTAATTGCCAAAATAGGGGGTATCTCTCTTCTTACTAGTCTTATATGGTTTTTAGGACTAGGCATGAATCAAATGTCACCATAAGGTTTGAGCTTATCTCTAGGTTCCATTTAGATCCTTAGAAGCCTAACTTGTCTAACATTAATTGCACTATCATAAATTATAATGAGCACCCAAATGACTAGGAGCCATTTAAACCACTTAAAGGTATATCAAATTTGTTTCTTACTGAATGGGGGGAAATTAACCATGGAT
The DNA here is from genome assembly GCA_037957365.1 of Torreya grandis. Lineage (NCBI taxonomy): Eukaryota > Viridiplantae > Streptophyta > Pinopsida > Cupressales > Taxaceae > Torreya > Torreya grandis. The sequence continues at coordinate 763,469 of JARHVA010002338.1, forward strand.
ATGATCTTTATAAGAGAATTAAAGAGGTAAGATTAGGAATATATTATATGTGTGATGAAGGGGCTATCATACCAGCTCTCACTAACCCAAGTCAAGATCATGGAGTATGAAGTTTGTTCTTTGATGGCTCTAGGTCCAAAAAAGGAATTGGGGTAGGTGTCATGATTGTCTCTCCTTCCAAAAAAATATATTTTTTCCCTTGAGGTTTCAATTCAACTACACATGCAACATAATATAATATGAGTCTCTCATCCATGAGATGCAATAGGTAAGAAAGAAAGGTATCAAGATCCTAAAATCCTTCAGAGATAGTGAGTTAGTAGTGCATCAAGTGAGAGGGAATAATGTAGTCAAGAATCCACTCTTGAAGGCATTTTAACATAAGGTTTGTGACCTCTTTAATAATTTAAAGCCTTTGACATTTGATCAATCCCAATAGAGGCTTATTAGCATGTAGACAAATTACCAACCATAAGAACATATTATGATATTCCAAGTGGGATTAAGGACATCAAGGAGTAGTGTCAAATCAAGGTAGTATGTAGACATTCAGTCCCTAACAATGAATTTAGTTGGTAGGTGTTTGAAAAGGACAATCAAATAGTATGTTTCTTGCATTAGGAGGTAGAATTCTACTCATAGTAGTATGGGGACCAGATTGAACAATTGAGGACAAATGAGATACCTAAGGGATCAATGACATTGAAAAATATATTCAATGAAGATGATCAGCTAAGGAAAGACAAAGTTAACATATCCAAAAATTAAGATCACTATGAAAAGGTCATAATTTTCAAATATAGGTATCTCAAATTAGGAAAAGTGAACACAAAACAAAATAAGGTATCCTTCATAAAGTTATGCCAATAATGTATAGACATATTTTCTTAGGAGTATCATGAATTGAAGGGGTTTGACCCTAGTTTGGCTCGGCATACCATAGAATTGGAGGCAAGTGTTAATCCTTTAAGACAAAAATAAAGACTATTCTACCCTAAGATTGAGATCCTCATGAAAAAAGAGTTGACCAAGCTCATTGAATCCAAAATAATCTTCCCCATCAAACACTCTTCATGGGTGGAAAAGATTGTGCCTATGAGGAATAAGAATTGGGAGATAAATTTATGTGTAGACTTTAGAGATATCAACATGGTTTCACTAAGAGATCATTATATCGTACCATCCATGGATTAAAATATTAAAAAGGTTGTAGGTTCATGGCCTTTCTCCTTTCTTGTTCGATACTCAAGTTAAAATCAAGTGCTAGTGATGGGGGAGGACCAACACAAGACTTCTTTCATAGCTAAGTAGGGTACTTATGTTTACAAGAAGATTCCCTTTGGAATGTTTAATATAGGAGGCTCCTTCTAAAGGGCAATGGATGTAGCCTTCCAAAGAAACATCAATGATATTATACTCATCTATCTTGATGACATCATATTATTCTCTAAGGACCCCAAAGATCATTTGACACACTTGAGGTTGGTGTTTTTTAGGTGCAAGTAGTATGGGGTCTCCTTGAACCCTAATAAGTGTATTTTTTAGTCCATGAGGGAAAACTTATAGGATATGTTGTGTCAAAATAAGGCCTCTCCATATACCCTCAGAGGATAAGTGCAATAATTTATTTATTACTTCCCAAACATAAGAAAGGATTTTATGGTTTATTAGGAAAAATCAAATTTATCAAAAGGTTTATCAAAAGGTTCATACCTCAATTTACAAAATTGACAAGGCCTTTAAGCCTGAAGCTTCAAAAACATAAAGAGTTTTCATGGACAAAGGAATGGAAAATAATATTTGAATATATAAAGTATGTCATTTCCCAAGATCCCACCCTCCTCAACCCTAATTTTTTAAAGGATTTATTCATGTATGCCTTCTCAACTTAGGATACTATTTCTATCATGATTATGCAATAAAATAGTGAGGGTCTTGAGCAACCCATAGCCTTATTTAGTCAAGTATTAGAGGGGTATTAAGAGAGGTATACTTTTTTTGAAAAACATGTACTTTTAATCATGAGAGGTCTTAGGGAGTTTTATATGCATGGTGTCTCATAAAAAAATATTTATCATGGTAGTTCACCCTATCATCAAAGACTTCATCCTTAATAGAGATTTGAGTGAAAAGAGATCTGGTTGGATGACCAAATTCATGTAATATAACATAGAAGTGAAGGCCACCAAGTTGGTTAGGATTAGGGGATTATTTTAACACTTTCTATCATATTTTAAGGAGGACAAAGAAGTTATTATGGTAATGTAAAGTGATCAATAAGCAATTTCACCTATAACTCCTTTCATCTAGATCGAAGACATTATGAGGTTTGTATAAATAGGATAATGTCCTATAGGCCTAAATAGGACTAAAATTAGGTAATTCAAACTTCAATCCATTTATTATGTATTGATTGATGGATTACTCTTCAAAAAGGACATTGATGACATGATCTTGAGGTGTGTAGAAACTAGCCAAATTGACAAGCTCCTAAGAAAATTTCATGATGGGCCTATAGGAGGACACTTTGCATCTAGGAACATAGCAATAAGGATCATAAGGGTAGGAAATTTTTGGACAATTTTGTTTAAGGACTCTCATTCTTGGGTTAGGAGGTGCCAAAAATGTGTTATGTTCATAGGAAAGCAAAGACTAACTACCTTACATCTCAAGCCTATTCAAGTGGAGAAACACTTCATGGAGTGGGGCCTATACTTTTTTATAAATCAACCTTCATATAGTTTAGGTCATAAGTGGGTTTTTATTTCTAATAATTAATTTACTAGGTGGGTGGAAGGAAGTTGTATTTAAGGAGGTAAATAAGAACATAGTTTTGGAGTTTTATGATAATCTAGTGACCAGATTTGGGATATATTCTACCATCATATCAAATAATTCACTAGCCTTCAGTATTAAAAGATTGAGTGAGTGGGATATTAACCATGGAATATACATCAATTCTTCCTCTAATTACTATCCATAGGGAAATGGAATTATAGAGTCCACCAACAAGAATCTAATTAGGATCATCAAGAGGACTATAGAGGACAACCAAAGGGAGTGGAATACCAAGCTAAGGGAAACCTTATGAGTAGATAAGATCACTCTTAAGATGGACAATATCCATTCACCATATCTTTTTTTCTATGTAAAATATTCAAGTATGCCCATATCACTTGAATTACCAGTCTTGGAACTTATACACTAACTTGAACTCATGGAGAAAGTTGTAATGGAGGTAATAAATAATGAATTAAGGGAGCTATAAGAGATAAAGGATGATACTATGACTTCCATGTGGTCCCATAAATATCATGCCAATATATCAGTTGATAAGATATATTCTTCAAAGACCTTTCAATAAGGTGAAATTATACTCAAGTGGGATGAAGTTCATGCTGATCCAAGTAAGCATTCAAAGTTTGATAGTCTTTGGAGTGGACCATATGTTATTACCAGCTAAAAAGGGAATAATTACTTATAATTTTCCAAGTTGAGTGGTGAATAACTTCTATCCCTATCAATTGGGTGTTCCTTAAGTATTATTACTAAGAATCACAAAACCATATTTGTACATAGTAGTTTAGGTTTCTTTCTTCCAAGTGTTATAAAACATACCTTGTTAGTTGATTGTTTGGTTATGTTATTGTTATTTCTTGTTGTGTGTCCTTTTTTTTTTCTTGTGTGTATTTTAGATATTGTTACATTCCTTGAGGTATACAATGTTTTAGAGATGAGGTATTAGTTTAGTAAAAGGGTCTTTATCTAGGCATGAGTGACACGTAAAATATCTTGGGTCCTCTTGACCATTAGGTAGGTCAAGCCTTCAGAGTCACCAGTAATGTTGACTTACTTATACCCTTATGACTAGAAAGGAGTTAACCTATGTCATAATAACTTAAACACACCTTAGTCACCCTATCATACTTATTCAAGTGTCAAGACAGTTCCAAAGGAGGATCATAGGTCATCAATCCAAGGAAACAATCAAGTGAGGTCTTATGTGAAGTTAAGTTATGTTAGCTGTATTTTACACCTTATTTGAGCTTGTGTCTAGTACTCTCCTTGTGTTAGTTATGAGTGGTAGTGTATAATATACCTTGGAGTGGTCCCTAGTCCAAACTTAATCATAATGAAGATGACTCCATTTTTTAGCTCATGACCTATCATGAATCCACTTAAATATGTTGAAATACTACAAAGTATGGCAATATCAGAGGATTAAATATGTTTTAAATAAGAGGTAGTAACTTTTTTTAGGTCATCAAGATGTTTTAATGTCCTTTGATTGATATTAAGGTCACCTCTTTTTGAACATTCACTTGAGATCACATCTATTGCCTTCAAAATGGGTGTTTCACCATAGAATGATGTTATTTTGACCCAAATAATCACTAAGATAATCAATCATTCCTTGAAATTCCATCATGATTACCATAATTCCATGACCAAATAGTTTCATATGCAAATGGGATGTCTTTTCACAAGTCAAATGCTATATTATCCACTAAAGGGGCCCAAACATAGGAAATAATGGATCTTCAACTTCCCCATCCATACTCCATGTTTTAAAATACAATATGAACCCTATTTTCCCTCTTTTTACCCATAAATAACATTTAAAGGTCTAAAAAACCTAAGAAAATATAAGAAACTAGAGTTTTAAAGGAGTTTTCAAGCAAGTATGGATCTGTACGGTATAAACATGGTTAGAAAGAGTCATGGATATTTAGAGGGGATTTATTATAGACATAAAGTGATAGAATATAGGAATTTAAAGCCAGGAAATATAAAAAACCAACACTTCATTTCCATTTCTATCCTTGGTATCTATGGATAACACCTTAGGTTTTTGTTTAGTATGGATAGGAGAGAGAAGATGGTGACATGATCTCTTGGAAAAAGAAAGGGGGGTCTAATGGAATTCTTATCCTTGTAATTGATTTTAAAAATGTTAACCTATACATTATTAAAAATAGTTAATAAACTTCCCTTCTACATCCACATAAGGTCAAGAATGGAATGGTTTTATTGTCTTCTTAACCTAGTTAAAGAAAATGGTGATTGTGTGTACCTTATACAAGTACTTAAGGCCCTTTGATTACATCCTCCATACCTATTTCACTTGTGTTAGCCTATGGGAGAAAGAAACATCTAATTTATCTCAAGGTATAGACTATAGACAATGATTCCTTGATTAAGAAGAACCTCTAATGCATGTATTTAAGAAAGGATAATAGTTTCAGGTCTAATGATGGTTTCATGGAGTTATTTATATCTTATGGAATCCTTGGATCAAATGGACTAGTCATATGGACCTTTAAATCCCCCAATATGTTACCTTCAAATGAGTATGATTGTTTAGTTGATCTTCAATGCAGATAGGAGATGAGTGTTTCAAAATAGAGGCTATTGTATATCATTATAATGCCATAGGTTAAGTTGAGGTGTCACAAACATGTGGAAAAGTCTCTCTCTCTCTCTCTCTCTCTCTCTCTCTCTCTCTCTCTCTCTCTCTCTCTCTCTCTCTCTCTCCTCTCTCTCTCTCTCTCTCTCTCTCTCTCTCTCTCTCTCTCTCTCTCTCACATAAATATCATAACTCATTATGACCTTCATGGTCAAGAAACCATGAAATAGTCCTTTAATTCCTTCATAGACTTGTTTAACAGAAGTTAAGTTTTATTAGTAGAAGTTAAGGTATTCAAGGAATCTTAGATTTCAATTTCTCACTTCATGTGTTTAATTGATGAAATCCAAATGATTTGACTTGTTGAGTGTGTGAACAAGGGTGTCTATGGTCCCCTTATGTGGTCTTAAACATGAGTCAACAATCCTCAGGGAATCTCTGAAAAGGCATATATTGTGTGATGGTTCATCAAGTCATTTCACCTATTAATAGTCTTTGCATTCTAAGTTAAAACTCCATAAAAGACCTATTCCTGAATATATTATGATTCTTATTAATTTTTTTATAACTAATATATATTTTACATGACACTTGTATTCATATTTCCTTAGATCATATGTTTTGTATGTGATTAAATGATCAAAAATTTACATGATTAAATTTATATATATAATACATGTTGTGTGTGATTCTTTATTTTGAGATTAGTGATTCACATGATTCATCCATAAAAAAAATGGATCATGCATTAGAATTGTCCTAGAGATTTAGGTCATGAAAAATAAATAATTTGGATTATAGGTCAAGTTATGTTGATCATAAGGAATAAATTTTGTAGTTTAAGACATATACGAGTCATATGTGAGACATTTTGCATTGATTGTGATGGATATTTGATAGATTTTATGATATTATAAGATATATTATAGGTTTTAATATTTAATTTCATTTTATCATATTTATTAGATTTATCATATTTATGTAGATATTGTAGTTTTAAATAACATATTGAGGTACAAATGGATCATATTGGGGCATGAATGTTGTTCATGAAAACACTTTTATATTTATATACCAAGGATTAATGGTACTATTTAAGAATTTTGGACCTAAAATTGATATGTGGTGGTTGATTCAAATTTTAAACACACACACACACACACACACACACACACACACACACACACACACACACACACACACACACACACACACACACACACACACACACACACACACACACACACACACACACACACACACATTTTGGGATTATACCAAAATATTTATGATGATATTTTTATTAGTGTGTTTGATTTTATACATCACACAATGATTGAAACTTAGTTATCTAAAATGAGGATTGATCCATTTATAGTTTTCAAACCATAGATTTAATGGTTTATTATACTTTGGGAATAATAACCCCATGGCATTCCTAATAATTAAAAATGTAATGTTTATTTGTGTATTCTAAAATATATTAATTCCTTAAATTTATAATTTCAAATAGTTAAATTATCTATAATATTTGAGATTATCTATCTTGAGTAGACACTGATTACAAAATGTTTCTTTATAGGTTTTTCATGGAAAAAGCTACATATTTGGTGCATACCTACAATAATAATTGTAGTTATAATGTACCAAAATTATTTATTTTATCTTTTTAATCAATCATTTTCAATAATACACTAAAATGGGGCATTTGTAGACACCTAAATTTGGTATTAAAAAATTGGACAACAACAATTTTGACATATAATTTACATATATGACTTGTGCATACACATTTATCTCTTTCATACACTTTCCCCTATCTGTTTAATTATGTATTAATATATTTACTATCATTCATAGTCATGATCTACCTTTTATATGACATAACACTCTATAATCCTATGTAGACTATTACCATATTCTATATAACTTATTTTCCTTTTATGGATAGTATTGAAAATAGTCACATGTTGGAAATTCCTTCAAGCATATAAATATTTTGTAAATGTACATAGATACTTAATTATTACATTTACAATTCAAATGTATCCCTTGGGTTAGCCTAAACAATTTTCTTATGTCAGTTATAGGGGGATTTTTAAAACATTTTTATAAATAAAAATTAAGCCTAAGGTCATACTCACTTTGAAAGTACATTGAGATTTAGTTAAAATTTTGAGAAATTTATTTGCACATCCTTGAGACATTATCAAAATATCATACACATATTAAAACCTCTCAAAGGATAGCCTTAATTCCATGTCCAACTTTAAATTCAAGGTTAAAGTTGCATATTTTCAAGTGTCTAAATCCAAAGAATTATAGTGCATTCTAATAGATCACAATTGAGAAAACACACATTTTGGTGGAATAGCAAAATATGGTTTGGTCCCCCCTTAGATTATTTTAATTTATTAAATTCTCAAACACTTAGTGCAGAGTGGTTGGGGCTATCCAACCAATTTTTCCATGTCTATCTTATGTAAAAATTGAACTTTAAGGAAAAGGGAAATAAAATCAAGATTTTTCATAAGATGTAGGATTATATAGGAGAATCCAAGTATAGAATATATCATACATAGTTTTGAATATTCATTATAGTTTTAGAAAAATAATCAAGCATTATTATAAATGAATAGGGTGCTTATGTTTGGAATAGAATTCATAATGACACATGTTTAAGAGTACCAACACATAAGGAAAAATGGAAGGATTGTGCACATTAAGAGGTCAAGGTCACTAAGTGATAAAACTATTTGACTTGAGATGTCATGTTACCTTAAACAAAACAAATTTTAAGTCAACCTATACATGGGAAAACTAATAAATGCACAAGTCTATTATTTGAAACACTGATAGACAATTCAAATTCTAAACCCTAAACATCGATTACAATTAATAAGTGTAGATGATATTTTTATGATTATAAATAACCTCAATCTTTTACACTATGAAATCTCATACCTTGGTTATTCCTCTCAATTATTTACCTTTCTTTCTTCTTCAAGTCTTAAATATACTCTATCTTTATTCCCCTTGGCTTATATTTCTTAGTCCAACTAGTCTTATGTTGATGATCTAGTTATTATATCTTGCCTAGAATGATTTAAATGTACTTATATTCCATCTCTACAAGTTCAAAACCTATACCTACTTTCTTACTCCTTGGACACTAATGTCTAAGATAGACAATAGCATCGATGTTACTATTTTATCCTAACGTAAGTATCTAGTTCCCTAAAGTCATCCAATTTTTATATCAAATGTATCCTAATGGTTGGCCTAAGTGCTTTAATGCAAGTTATTACTCTAAAGGGATTGATATAAATATAAGATCAAACCTCATTCATTCCTAACCAATAAATACCTACCAAAATACCATATGACATTCAAGGAGAATTCATTTGAACAAATATTTACCTATTTATTCCTATTTCCATACCAATCATAGGCACTACACATTTATAGATATGAAGTAGTAAAGGAGTATCCCAAGAGCCTGATTTTCCAAGTTATAAGATAGGTTTGTGTTTTAATTCTTTTTCACATATTGTATGATTCAAACACAAGCTAACATTTAGGGTAAAAATAAATTCATAAAACTCTCTCTTCAGAGTATTATCTATGTAGGCATTTACCACTAATAATAGGGTCTTTGGGAAATCTCAAAAATATGTGCCCATTAACCTATTTCCCCCTAAGGTAATTATAAATATGGAAATCTAAGGTTTTAACATTTCATAATGAGTGATTATCTATGACCCAAATTTGAATTCACTAGAGTGAATGTGAATCAAAACTCGAAGGCATCCAAGTGGTCACATCCTATTTCAGTAGATATTTCATACATGACATTAACATTGAACCCAGATAGTAGCATTAATGCAAATGACCTAGGCTGACATTATTGTCTAGACAGAAAAGCATCAGAGTTAGAATCTAATGCATATTCTAGAATCTTCTTACCACCTAATTTCTACATGTTCTAGATCTAGAACTTTTTTAGCATTAGAACAACCTAAATATATCACTTATTTTTTACTTATATATATCTACCATAGTTTTAATTTACATATTTAGACTATCTTCACATAATAAATTTAGTGTATAATTATATATAAGTTTAATATCTAATTGGTGTGTTATAGATCTGATTAACACCTTTGTGCCATTTCATTTCTATATACCCATTTTAACATCTAGATAACCCCAATCAAAATATGTTTAGGGTTAAAATTTTTGTGAACCTAATATTTGAACATCAAACCCTATCTCACTTCATATTCTCTATTTTTTCTATTGCCAATCCCTAATTATCATAAAATATGTGCAACATGGATGCCTCTATTACCCATTTTAGATTCCAATATGTCATAATTGTTATGGTTTATTACATTAATTTACTTTTAAAATATTATAATTATATATGGGCTAATAAGAAAAGGGTATTTGAGTGAAACCAATACTTAATCTATTTCCAAAATTCATTTTACAATGTTATAGATCCAACATCTAGACATTAACGTGCATGCTTTCAACATTTTATTCTACCTATATATTATTAAAATGATAACTACCATCTTGAACCCATTGTTTACCCATGGATTATATTGGATTTTGTGGTCCATGATGTTATTACTCAAAGAGGTAAGGTTGATCAACCCATCTTATCACATGTTAATATACACATGAAAAAATTTCAATCCTTGAGCTTTTAAAGCAATATAATGTCTATAAGGATATCTTATATGAGTCATTGCATGAGACATAAGTTATAATTGATATTGAGATTGCTTATTTAATTAATATCATGAAGGATATTAATAAAAATAGCAATCTCATCATGTTTGATCCAACATATTTACCATCCATAGATATTATTGACCAAAATTTGCCTTTGCTCATACAAGGAACAATACAAAGTAATTGTATCAAAAAATTTATCATTGATAATGGATAAAACCTAAACATTTGTATCATATAATTCCTAAGCACCATTTTTTAAAACCCAAATCTTCTTTAAAATATATACAAATAAAAAGGTTTGACAATTCAGAAAACCCTCTAGTTGGTCAAATTACATTGAATATCACTGTGGGTCATTATACATTTCCCACTTTGTGCCAAGTTATGCCAAATAATTAGAAGTATAACATTTAGTTGGGATGGTCTTGGATACATAAAATATATGTGGTTCCCTCTACATTTCATGCATGCTCAAAATTTTATCATCAGGGAATCATTTACACATATATAATAGATCATAATCCCTTCAAACACTATGTAATGGTCCAACAAATAGATAATCCAAAACCAAAAAACTCTGAATATGAGTCTAAAATTGACACACAAGTAAAATAATATAATCATACTATGTTATCCAATGTACCAAAAAGATAATTTACACATTTACCTGAGCCCCCAACTTCATTACTCTCATGGTTAATAGAGTACAAGCTTATACCTCTCCCTCATCCTATTAAGGTTCATATGAGTATACCTCTATCCAAAGGATATGATGCAAATGTTTAGTGTCACTATCATTAGGGACCTGAGAATTTTACAAATCATCACCTTGCCTTGAATCATAAGGTCCAAGATTCTTATCGATGACCCAAAGCTTACATTTGAGGATCATCCAAAGGAATTAGGTTCATAAAAACTCAAAAAGAATCCATGACAACAAGATTTAACAATTACCTTATACATGGGTGGTGCTTATTTTTGGCATAGCCATATTGATCCTACATAAGTAAAAATTAGTTGTAACTTAAGATGCTTACAACAAATGGGTTTAAACATAAAAAACTTATAAATTAAAGGAGGATGGAAATACTACTTAGGAAAAATAACATTACAAATTTATTATGGTCCTAAAGTAATTCAAACATGGGTTTGGATCATGCCTAACACATCTTCATATGCATTTACATGAGGAGATAATTGGCTATATCAAATGAAAACAAACATTAATCTAACTCAGTAAGCTATTTCATTTTCTCATAAAGAAAAATTAATACATATTTTAAATGATCACATTAATTATTATACTACACATACAAAATGTGAGGAGGAACATGTTATATCCATTTTCAACCTATCCAATCATGATGCAAAAAATGTAAAAGATTGAACTTAAGGATGTAATATTAAAAGTGGTGGATATATATATATATATATATATATATATATATATATATATATATATATATATATATATATATATATATATATGATCATCCATTATATGTCATCTTAGGATGATCTTTTATCTTTAAAAAAATACAAAAAAATACTAAAAAACAAAAATTATATCAGTATGTACATGTTCTATTATCTCTTTGGCATCTATGTGTTAGTCCCATATTGATGGTAAAAATACTTAGTTACTCCCACATACACATATGTGTCACACTTCTACTTTAGTGTGATATAAGCATACATAAATACATGATACACTCACATTTTATATGTTGGGATTTCCCTCTACTCATGTCATATGGACATTATGGGCATCCACATCTTTGATCTTGATACACACATGTTATATGATTTGATGATCACTCTAAATTATAATGTTTGAGATTACATATGTACTTATAAATGCCTATTATCCATGATTATATCTTAAATAGGGTGATTAGTATGCTATACAATAATACTTTTCCTAAGCAGATTAGATCCATGTACTACTATGACATGTTTATGTTGGTTGATAATGTTTTACTTTATGCACTTCCTTGAGTGTATTGCCTTGCTATTGTATTCTTTATTTGAGAATTTTAATATGCTCCTTCAATTAAAACCTCCATATATATGCATTATTTCATTTAAATTTACATATGCCATTATTGATTATTTGGACATTTGAATATGTCATCCTTTTTTTATGGATATTTTACTAAGTCGTGTCCCTTATATTTTGTGGCATTTGAACATGCCCCTTTTTGTGGTCTCATCAGACCATTTCCTTTTAACTTACTTTTGAGTGCTCTTGTGTGTCTACATGTTTAATTTTTTAGATTTTACTAGTACTATCTAGATGTTATGATGATATTTAACATGCACCTTATACCTACATGTGATCACAATGGTTCTATATGCTTCAATGTTCCATATAGTTAGGCATGATCCTTTTATGTTTTACATGGTTACAGTCACAAATTATATAATTATCTTATCCTTTCACGGTGAGGTAACTACCAGTTACTATATTTACCTCACCCCAAATGGAGGTGAATATTTGTGAGGTAAATTTATAGAGGCATGTTCTCCAAACTTGGCATAGTTTACAGACTCGATTGGGGTGATTGGAAGCATGTTCTCCACATTCATTTAGTTAATAGTACTTATATCAATTTTCAAATTTAGTGGGGGAATGCCATATGGGCATGGATTCCACACATTCATATTCTCATATTTAGTATGAGAATGCTTTGGAATTATGTTCTCCACATTCATTCAATATATGGTAATTATATCAGTTCTAAGATTCAATGGGGGTATCTTTTAGAAGCATGTTCTCCACACCTATTCAGTATTAAATATCTCTAATTTATAGTGGGGGCATGTTTTGGAAACATGTCATTCACATTGGTACTTATATCAGTTTTCATATTTATCCATATATATTGTGGACATTATTTGGAAGCATGTCTTCCACACTTACATAGTTATTTGAATTAGCCAAAGCACATAGTTATATGATCCAAATTCAAAGTTGTGGTATAATTATATACATTAGTACTAATTTTATACATAGTTTTAATATGATACATATATAAGGTGAATATTCTATGCAACATGTGCCTAATATTATAAAATATAAATTAGTTTCATATTAAAAAAATATTTTATGGACTATTACCATATCATAGAAATTTATTGAGCCCAAAGACATTTATTGATTTGTGGTATTATCACATTCGGGTATTATCACATTGGTTCTATATGCTTCAATGTTCCATATAGTTAGGAATGATCCTTTTATGTTTTACATGGTTACATTTATTGAGCCAATCTACCAAAATAGTTGTTTCACCTTTACATGATAAAATCACTCAATTTTGCCAAGTTTCTGAGTTAGACTTGATCATCTAGTCTCATCAGGTTATAATTATCCTTAGGTTGCTCAGTTGAGTTAATCTCAACTCCCAGATGGAAACTCACTTTTACTCTAAAGTTGGGGGCATGTGCCTTACAATCTCTCTCTATCTCCTTGGATATATAAGCTTTATATATATACACACACACATATACATACATATATATATATATATATGTATATATATATGTATGTATGTATGTATGTATGTATGTATGTATGTATATATATATATATATGTATATGTATATATACATATACATATATGTATATATATATATATATATACATATATAGATATATACATACATACATATATATATATATATATATATATATATATATATGTATGTATGTATGTATACATATACATATACACACACAGATATACACGCCTTATCTTTGTGTGTGCCCAATTTGAGTGCTTTGTTGCTGAAAAAATTGAAATCTAGAGCATTCTACAATATAAAATCAGTGCATATAATTTGGGTTGAAGGTAATTGAAAGAATTTGAAATTTAAATATCAAGGTTTAGGAGTAAACATGTGTGTCGATGTAATTAGCTTACTTATTGACAAGTTATTTAAAAAAATATGTATCATTGTAAGGCTCTAAAATTGAGATATATATATATATATATATATATCTCAATTTTAGAGCCTTACAATGATACATATTTTTTTAAATAACTTGTCAATAAGTAAGCTAATTACATCGACACACATGTTTACTCCTAAACCTTGATATTTAAATTTCAAATTCTTTCAATTACCTTCAACCCAAATTATATGCACTGATTTTATATTGTAGAATGCTCTAGATTTCAATTTTTTCAGCAACAAAGCACTCAAATTGGGCACACACAAAGATAAGGCGTGTATACACATTAAAGTACACATTCATTTACTTTAAACTAACATTTTCATTAATATATTAAATGGGGAATGTAGATGATGTTTTAAGATTATATAAAACCATAGTCTTGTACACTTAGAAAACTTAGACCTTGGTTGTTCCTCTTAGTTATTTACCTTTCTTTTTTTTTCAAGTCTCACATCTACTGTATCTTTGTTTCCCTGATTGTATATCTCTTAGTATAGCTAGTCTTATGTTGATAACTCAGGTCTTCTATCTTGCCCAAAATGCTTAAAATGTACTCATCCTCCATATCTATAAGTTTAAAACTTGTCCCTTATTTCCTTTTACCTATACATTAATGTTTAAGATAAACAATAGTGTTGATGTTAATGTCCTACCTTGATATAAGTGTTTAATGCCCTAAATTCATATAATCTATAAATTAAATATATCCTAATGGTCAGCCTAAGTTATTTAACATGATTTTTTAATCGAAATGGATTGATATAGATACAAGATCAACCCTCATTAATTCCTAACCTAGAAATACCTAGAAAAATACTAAAGAATATTCAATTGAACAAAGCTTCCTTATTTATTCTTTTTTACATACTAGTCATAGAGGCTATACATCTATAGGTTTGAAGTACTAAAGGAGAATCCCAAGATCCTAATTTTCCAAGTTACAAGTTAGGTCACTATTATACTTGATTTACAAATATTATATGATTCACACACAATCCAACATGTAGGGGAGACCTATATGCATATGTGGTCCTCTTCAAAATATTAGTTATGTCACCATTGCCCACTAATAGCAAGGCATTTAGGGTAGCTCAACGCCATGTGGCCACTAACCCATTTTCCCCCAAGGTCACTATGAATATAGAAATCTAGGGTATTTCCATTTCATAAAGAGTGACTATCCATGACCTAAATCTTAATCCACTAGAGTGAAGGGGAAGAAAAACCCAAAAGCATCTAGGTGGTCACATCCTATTTCAATATATATTCCATAAAGTACACTAATTCAAATCTAGATAGTATCATTGATGAAACTATCTCAAGCTAACATTACTATCTAAAGAGTCAGAAGTATCAAACCCATAAGTTGATGACTATTCTACTATATTATTCATGCCTACTTTCTGACTATTCCAAATCCAAAATTGTATTAGAATAAAAAATAATTATTATCCAAAATTGGATACCATATGTGAGTAACATTAAAAACTTTCTATCTAGACTAGTTTAACTTTGTTGATAACCCTTGAAGGTTCTTGTCTTGTTCCTAACTTATCTTGTCATGGTAAAGAGTGATGTTGATTAAGGTCTTATATGGTGGTATAATAAAAATGAGAGGTCATGGTACTCAAATGATTAACCAAAATCCATCATTTGACCCTTTATAAGGTATTTAGTATGATTTAAGGTAATTTTGGAAAAGTTAAGGTAATTGATATGTTTGTCTTGTGTTTGTCTAGACATCTCAAATGATAATTCCACATGTTTCAAGTTGATTTAGAAGTTTATGAAAGATATTTTATGTCATGTAAATGTTTTGAGGAACATATTTTCTCCCTCTTTCACATACCCTTTGTCAAGATGTCAAAATATTACTTATTTAATGTATAACCCACTCATAATATCTCTTTGTCTTATTGTTTCACCTTCAAAATATAATGTAAAATGAGAAAAATAAAATTAAGAGAAGTTTGTATATTACATTTTCATCAGCAATGTCAGCGAGAGATCTATGAGCATATCATGTAGGGATAAAATAGGTTAGTTATTCAAGTGATCAAATTCCATTGCATGAAGAG
The DNA here is from genome assembly GCA_037957365.1 of Torreya grandis. NCBI lineage: Eukaryota > Viridiplantae > Streptophyta > Pinopsida > Cupressales > Taxaceae > Torreya > Torreya grandis. The sequence goes on from JARHVA010002338.1 coordinate 779,661, forward strand.
TATGCTTTGATGAGTTTTTCAGGTTTTTATGCATAATCATGATATATATAAATAGTTAAAGTAGGCTTTAGGGTGGTTAAGATTTCCTAGAACAGTATCCAAAAGTCCAAATACATGCTTTGGAAGAAGTGATAGGCCTTTAAAAATTAGAGAACCTTCTCATTCCTTCATGAGGTTTTTTAGTAGCCTCAAGAAGTCAACTAAATTGAGGATGGTATATGTGAGAGAGAGAGAGAGAGAGAGAGAGAGAGAGAGAGAGAGAGAGAGAGAGAGAGAGAGAGAATTGGATTTAATGATACTATGGGTAGATAGGATACCCTATGCCCTTGAAATTTTAGGCATTTGTTATTAGTTTTAAGGGATATGCTTTTTGAATAATGGTTAATAAAATAAGGTGCCCTTAAACATTCATAAAACCTCACAGGTATAGGTTTTTTTATCTTAATGACTTTTCAAGTTTATGGATGGAAATGGATAGCTATTTAAGATAATAGTTGGTTTATACATTCCTCCCAAATCATCTTTCACAATCATTTGGCATGCGTGAGTATTCAATATATTAAAAAAACTATGTTTTATTGTTTTAAAGATGATAATCATGGTTTTTTAAGTTATCCCATTCTATAGCATGGAGGTAGTTGTGTTTGGAATTAAATAATTATGATAATCTATGTCAATAATTCTCCATCCTATTTATATCTCCTAAAAGTATCAATAGGGTCAAATATTAAGGATATTAACAAGGCATGTTGACCAAATGACTATGCATAAAGTTTCATGTAAGTGGTTATCAAAAAGTGCATAGAAAAGGAAGACTCATGGTGTTGGATTGAATCCTTGAGATAAAAAATTTTATGGGAGTTTTTAATAAACCAAATAAGTGATCTAATCCATCTAAATGGTGCTTTTATTAAGGTTCTTGTTATATGAGGTTTTATCCCTATTGGATCTTTTGAAAGTAATGTTTCTTTTCAGTTTTGTTCCTTAAGAAACCTATAGTAACATTGGTTTCTTGTTATTATTAGTGACCTATAAAACTTGAATAAATATCTTCAAATTTGATGAACCCACTTCATAAATATCTCTAGTAGAGGAATTCAAGTGGTAGCTCATTAAAAATGTTGGTTTGAACTCTCTCATAGGGTTTCAAGTGTAAGCATGTAGGTAATAGTCCTAGACAAGAAGCAAGAGTGGTAGTGTTGAGATAAAAAAAATACCAAATTTAATTTAATAACCCATAGATTATTCTCAAGCATACATTAAATTCATGCATAGATGAAATGTGAACCAATAGTCTTCAAGGATAAGAGAGATAATCTTATTAGTAAACACCATTGAGGTTTTGAGAGGTAGTGTACATGAGATATATAATTATGTACTTTAGATTAGAAACATTAGACTCTTAGAAAGTATCCATGAATTGAAAAAACCCTTAAGATCATTCTTGAGGTAAAATTATAGGTCATAAACCTAAGATCGTTAGTCTAGTATCTGTAAGCAAAACTAAGTGTGTGGAGACATTTAGATGTTTTAAGGAAGAATTGGATCTTGTAAACTGGTCTTAAAGGTTAATGAGAGGACAAGTCTTATAGAACCAATGAAAATTTTGTCAATGGATTAAATAAAGGTTAATGTACACATACAGGTCTATAGATTTGTAGGTCCACATTATTGATCAAATAGACCAAAAAATTGCAAGGAAAGAGTTATCCTGAGTTCTCGAGGCTAATTTTCCTAGTCCAAAACATATAAGAGAGAAAAAGAAACATGTGTATAAAGTTCAAATTGTTTCACTAATTAGTTCCCAAAGATCAAAGGTAATGGAGTGTGTTACCTCTCAATTTCACCCTGTGATTTATAACCTTTGAATCCATGGAATATGGTTATTAGTTTATTATTTCTTTGATTTGAGATCTATGACATATACTATTATGGGACAATGATATTGTTGATTAGTAGACATAATGTGATATATGTATTTAGTTATTTTATACATTGTGGATATGTATTTGTTAGTTTTTCATCATTAGATAATATTTATGATGCCTCAAAGTAGCTACCTACTTATTGTGAGGAGGATGCAGGATAGATCCTACACTCAGAGCTTGATGAGGGAGATCATCATCAAAGAGGATGGAATAGATGGGATAATTTGGGGAATGATAGAGGAAATTTATAGTGACTCTATAGACACATAAGATTTAAAAATGTTATATGAGTAATATGTTTTAAATGTTAGTATGTAATTAAGAAAATATGTTATGATTATATTTATATGTGGATTTAGTTATTGATTACATAACATAATTTTACTTATAATTTCTTATATTTTTGAGAATAAATAAAAAAATAGATATTTAATTGCTATATAGATACTAACTATTTTAGATATGACTATCTTGTAATAAGAATAAACTATTGACTTAATATCTATTAATTAAATAAATAATTATCTTTGTTATTATTACTTTCATGTAGTTTGAATTATCTTATAATATTAACCTTGAGTTAATGCAATCTAAATTTAGTCTTGAAAATACATTCATGAAATTACATTTAAAGTTAGAAATAGATATTATTATTTAATTGGTAAACTTAGCCTTATGTTGAAGATAACATGGGAAATAAGGCGTAGTGTTTTAAATAAATAAATTAAAATGTTTTAAATATTAATTATGAAAGTTCAATTAAGGAAGAGTATGGATTTTAGATAAATAAACAACTTTAGTTAATGTAATATAAGTAAGAATAAGATGCTACGCATGGTGGGGTGAGGTAGGAGAAGAAAAGCATGCAAACTATATGGCATAACATAATGAAGAGAAAAGAGTTTTATAAATAAAGGAAGATAAAAATAGAAAGGGGACACACACAAAAGGAGAAAAGAGGTGAATTAGGAAGATTGAAGAATCAGGAGGATTTGGAGAGAGAGAGTTGGAGAAAGTGAGGATGCCAGACATATTTTTCCAAGAAAATCAATATCAAGTTGGTTATATTTTTATGTTTCAGTATAGATATGGTTTTCTATTTTTTAACCCTTTTATTACGCACATTGTTAAAAAAAAAAGAATAGACTTAGTTTTAATATATTTATGGGAAAATTATTAATTTTATCCATAAAAATACCTTAGTGTCATCTTTCATTCTAAGAAAACCCTAGAATATTTATTAGTTGTATTTCACTGAAATGGTGTATGTATTAATGATTCATGTAGTGTTTTAAAATATAGTGTCCCAGTTATTATTCATATTAAAAACTCAGCCCAAGGACCTAATTTAATTCATATAAAAAAATTATAGTTTAGTTCTGGCTAGCATCTATATAAAAAATTTGAGTTTTAGTTTATGGACAACATCTATAAGTGTAGACTATATTTTAAATTGCCCATTTGGGGACTGCATTCCATCTTATAGTCTTGCATTCCACTTATTTAGATATATGTTTCATTTAGATAGGTTTACATTCCACTTATTCAAGTTAACTTTTCATATATATTTTTTTAGCATTTCACTATAATGGATTTCATTTCACCATTTTGGGATGCATTCCACTTAAACATGGCTATGTTTCATTTTATTGAAACTGCATATTTATTATTGTCGCCTTAGTTCATCATAAAATTGTATCTAATTTTAGATATGCATCTTGATATAAATATAAATTCTTCCCACTAAACAAAATCAATCCACATAAAGAGTAGCACTTTATACATACAAGTGTCTATGTATTATATTTGGATGGCATTTTAAACTATTATCTATGACTGCATCTTACTTATTATTAAGTAGTAGCAAAAAACTATGTTCTACCTTTTGAACAATGCCTCACACTATCTAAAAAAATATAATTATATATGGATAGCGTGTAAAGAATAATATTTCATCTTGTATTTTTATACCAACATATATATTCATAATAACATCTTTTTTTATTAACTTGTTTGAAGTATTTTTTGGACTATGCTTTAGGAGAATGTATTCAAATATTTAAGTGAGTTGCATAGTAAATTAAAATTTTCTTAATTATTTATATGTATAGGTAGTAAAATATATTTAAATATGCATTTGACTTTCATGAAATAATTAATATGTTTGAAATGGTGACTGAGTCAAACTGGATTTACATAGAACCCAATTATGGAAAAATAAGAAATTGATTTGATTAGAACCATCTTTGGGAACTCATGGTCTCATATATATATCCCATAGTTATGTAAATAATTCTTATATGTTTAGAGTGAGACAAATTATGTAAATCATAAAATTCCTAAGAGGTTGAAAACTTCAAATTCTAGGTGTGAAGTATAAGTATCTTAAATGATTGAATAAATTTCTATTTATTAATTAAATGGTCCTTATATATAATAAATGTTGGTTTATTATGAGAATTAAATCATGATGTTGATTAATTAAAATGTTTGGTGTATCCTAAGTTTGTAGGAATGTAATTAAATTTATATTATTTGGGAAAACAAACAAGCTTGCTATTCAAATATAAGCCTAGTTGTGACTAGAACCATATCTGTAGTTTGTTTAAACAATATGTTACTAGTAATAAGAGAGAAAATTATGATATTTGATTAAATCATACCCAGATGGTATGACCTTATATGGGATTTATTTTGGCATATTTGTTATTAATAAATAATAACATGTTTCTAGTTTCATTAAATGTATTTAATGGGTAAAATGTATGGTTATGATTATTCAATTCCTAGTATAAGAAAAATTTGATTGAATATTTAAGTTGATACTATGCTATAAATTTTTATATTAGATTTCATAGTGATAATTCTAAGTAGGTGGTGAGATGGACTTCACTTTCCTAGGTAGCACCACCAATGTTGGATGTAGATAATTTGATCTAGTGATGTGTTATAAAATTAATCAATCTAGGTGATCATATGTTATTTGAAAACTTTGGAAAAAATAATCTTAGATATACATTATTATTTTATATGTTTAATTTGCATGTTGTGTGATATCATGTTATAAATGTATTTTATTAATGATACACGTCATGTAGTAAAAATCTTACATCACATGGGGTACTAACATGTCTCTTTATATTCCTACACCATTATATTTACATATCCATGAAGGGAGGGCCATTCCCTATTATACAAGGGATAGATGGTTCATAGTTGGTGTGGAAAAGAGCTTAGATAATGATCTCCCTCCCTAATAAAATACTTACTTAGAGACTACACTTGAGATTATCAATGACACATGAGCTGGTTTGACTTGAACTCTAGATAGATTAGTATCTATTTATTATATTAGGATGAATGCATCAAGAAAATGTAAATTTATAATATATTTTATTAAACTTGAATGATAGTTTTTATATTATGTAACCATCCATAGTTGTGTTTTAATGTAATTACTTTCCTTGTAGATGTAATAAGTTATATTACATTTTGATATTTGAATTTGGAATTATAATAGTTCTAAGCTATTATTTGGGTAAGTGGTTTAATATGTTTTGTTTGGAATGAATGTTAAGTATTTAGTTTTAAAAAAATACTAAATTATTCTAATTACAACTTAAGGGGTTGTAATATGTGGTATCAGATCTTAGAATAAAAATCTAGGACTTAATGAATCCACTAACATTTTTGTATTCTTATTTTTAGTGAGAAATAAGAATGGTGTAAACTACAACATAAGGTGAGGGATTGTATTATTATTCTATCCTTTGTATGTCAATGACAATAAATATCCTAATGATTCTAACCTAATTTTTATAAATCATTCATAAAAGTTGGATTAGATTCTTGTAGTCATGAATGATACTAGGGATTGAATCATGACACTAAAACAAGAAGTTCACAACCAAGGTGAAGAAACAAAAATTAGCAAGTACCTATTTTGTACCCTACTAAATAGGGAAAATAGCAGGATGTAAGAGCTCAGGTAGCTACATAGTTGTCTAATGACATGAAAAAGGTGAGTCCACCTAATTTTTATGGAACTAATTTAGGTGATGAAGTTGAAGCATGGCTGACTAAGATGGAAAAATATTTCAAGATTTGAAACTACCTGAAGTCACTAAAGTAGTTTGGGGAGCTTACCAATTAGATGGTGATGTAGATACTTGGTGGGATAACAAAAATAATAAAATAAACCTTAACTCAACCACCATAACTTGTGATCATCTTGTGACATTGTTTAGTTCATAGTGGATACCACAACTTTATTTTAATCATAGGCTCATAGATTTCCAAATTCTAAAATAGGGAGACTCCTTAGTGAATGAGTAATGGGAGTAGTTCACCAAAATTCTAAAGTACATACATTAGTACCAAGATGATGAGAGGTTCAAAATTAAGAATTTTATCATGGGATTAAAACCCCAAATTGGTGGTGAGGTATATGTTCATGGATCTTCCACCATGGATAAGGTCTTCAAGAAGGTAATGAAGTAGGATTAGAAGTTGTAGTCTCTTGCTCAGGTCAAGGAGACGTTCAACAATTTTTTTTGAAAGTTCTAAGATATATTTCAAGAAAAAGAACTAAAATAATAGGATTGGAGACTCCAATGGGTAGTCCAATAACTAAAATGCCAAATTTAATAGTGGATCCAACAATAAGAAACTAGGTAATGGATCCAAAGGTAGTTTCCATATAAACATACAAACTAATAGGAAAGGAACACCTGGTGGGTGTTTTAATTATAGAGGAAACCATTATGCTCATTAATGAACTCATGATAAGTCAAAGAATAAAGGTCCTAATTATTATCAGGGAAATTTTGAGTAGTATATTCAAGTAGCAATTGATAATTAATAAGTCAAATTTTAAGCATCACCCATAGAACTATCAAGTATTTTATTTGAACATCCAATTTGTGTTTTTATAGATACATGAGATATTAAATGTTTTATAGCTACTAGAATGCTTATCAAGTTTCCTATAAAATCAAGATATATGGAAAATGTATGGTCAATACAATATGGTAATGACTCAAAAGTCATAGTTGACAAGTGTCTAGTTGAAGTAGTAACTTAGTTACCTAAATTTTCAACTATAGTAGATCTATATGTAGTACCGCTAGGGTCATATGATATGATTCTAAGATTAAACTAAATTGATAAACACAAGGCCAAGGTTGACTTTTACTTATATAAAGTTGAGTTTCTTGATGATCTTGGAATTTAGACACAAATTTAGAGAAAAAAGAGAGAGTTTCATCTCAAGCATATTTACATAATGAAACTCAAGTGGGCTCAAGAAAAAGGGTGCCAAGCATTTATCATCAAGATAAATGAAATTGAGGAACCTATGGAACCATATTTATAAGATTATGCATTTCTTAGAGATTTTCATGATGTGTTTTTGGATGAATTATCAAGTTTGCCTCCTAAATATGAGTTTAATTTCTCTATCAAAATCATACCTAGATCAAAATCATAGTCTAAGGAACCATATAGGATGAAAACCATTGAGTTGGTTGAATTAAAGGCTCAAATCTAGGAACTATTATCAAAGGGATTGATTAAACCTAGTGTATCACCATGGGGTGTACTAGTTGTTTTTACGAATAAGGATGGTACTCTTAAACTCTACATCAATTATAGAATGTTAAACAAGGAAAATATCAAAAATAGGTATCCTATACCTCATATAGATGATATTTTAAATTAAATGCATGGATAAATGGTCTTCTCAAAGATATATCTTAGATAAAGATATCATCAGTTGAGGATTCAAGATGAAGATATTCCAAAAATAGCTTTTAGAACTTGTTATGGGAATTATGAGTTCATGATGTCACTGTTTGGGTTGTCTAATGCACTAGTAGCATTCATGAATCTCATTAATAGTGTGTTCAAAGATTATTTAGATCCTTTTGTTTTTGTCTTTTTGGATGGCATTCTTATATATTCTAATAATTAAAAGGAACACCTATAACATCTAGAACTAGTTTTGTAATGGTTATGGAAGCACAAGTTATATGACAAGTTATCCAAGTGCACATTTTCCAAGAGAGAGTGAAATTTCTAGGGTATATTATCTCTACAAATGGTATCTTTGTAAATCCATCTAAGATAAAATCCATTATGGAATGGATAGCACTGATAAATGTGCATGAGTTGAGAATTTTTATGGGATTAGCAAGATATTACATGAAGTTCATTCCAAATTTTTTCAAGATAGCTAATCTAATTACCTCCTTACAATGGAAGAACCAGAATTTTATCTAGTCAAATAAATGTGAATTAACTTTTTAGGAATTGAAAAGAAGACTTACATTAGCACCAATGTTGAGATTTATTGATCCCAATGGTCATTTTTTAGTGATCATAAATGCATCAGGAGAAAGTCTAGGAGGAGTCATTATGCAAGATGGTGTTGTAGTGTCTTTTGAATCAAGGAAGCTAAAATCTCATGAGGTAAATTATGCCTCTCATGATCTTGAACTTGTATCAATTATTCATGTTTTACAAGTTTGGTGACATTATTTTTTGGTAAACCCTTTTGAGTGAAAGACTAATAAATTAAGACTCAAATATATCTTCACCAGCCAAATTTGAATTGTCATCAAAGACATTGGTTAGAATTTATTTTCAACTATGACTTTGATATCAATTACTTCAAAGGTAAAGAAAACAAATTAGCTAATACTTTGAGTTGTATAAGGTACATAGTTATTATAGCTACTATTAGGAGTACTTTTAGGGATCGTGTGGTTAAGTTATCACCAATAGATGAATACTAAGATTAGGTTAGAAAATCATAGCTTGATAATTCTCAAAATCCTTGGTATAAAGGATTCAATTTTGAGAGTGATGGTATTCCAAATTTCAAAGGGAAGATATATGTACCAGATCAAGAGAATTTTCAAAGCATAGTGTTGAAGGAGTTAAATAGTGCCCCATATTTAGGAAATCCAATAGTAACCAAACTCATGGAAAAGCTCAGACCCCTATATTTATGGAAAGGAATCAAGAATGATGTGGAAGATTTTGTGTCATGTTGTTTGGAATGTTAGTGAGTGAAAGTTAAACATGTGTAACCACCTAGATTGTTATATCCACATGATATACTAGAGTGGAAGTGGAAGGTGATTAGTATGAACTTTGTTTAAGGTTTACCAATGTCATAGAGTAGGCATAATATGATCTTAGTAATTGTTGATAAACTAACCAAGGTGGCTTATTTCATACTAGGAAATTTGAAAGATGATGCACCTACCCTTGAGAAGAGATTCATAAAGGAATTGTATAGGTTGCATATATTCTTGAACAATATCATTTCAAATCATGATCCAAATATGACTTCCAAGTTTTGGGTAACTGTAAACTCAGCTTTTAGTACACAACTAAATTTAAGCATTGCATATCACCTAAAGACTAATGGTCAAAATGAGTGAGTGAATCAAGTTTTAGAATATCTTCTATATATTCATTGCATGGATCAGCAATAGAAATAATAATATTATCTTCTATTATTTGACCTTGCATACAAAAACTCATACTAGTCATATTTGAATATAGCACCATCTAAGGCACTATACATAAGGAGGTGCATGACATTAATCAGTTGGGATAGGTTAGAGGATAGGGTAGTCTTTAGGCCTGAGATGATTTCTAAAATGGAAGATCAAGTTAATTTAATCATGTAGAGATTAGATAAACCCAATGATAGATAGAATATTTATGATGATTTGAAGAGGATACATAGGCAATTTTATATTGGTGACAAAGTGTTTTTATGAGTTAAACCATAGAAGAACTTGATTAAATTTGGGAAGTTAGCAAAATTGTCACCAAGATATATGGGACCTTTTGAAGTGTTAAAAGTGGTTAATCCTATAGCGTATATGTTTTCATTTCCACTAGCCCTAGCTCTATTAAATAATGTTTTCCATGTATCTTATCTTAAGAAGTATATATTTGATCCTTCACATGTTTTGAATTAGAATGTTTTATAGGTTATAGATCCTAGGGTGGTCATGGTAGAACCTATATACACATAATATTTTTAAACTTTTATCACTTAATAACACTTTTTATCTTGTAAGAACCCATCAATTCTTAATATCCCTGAGTGCACACCTTAACAAGTGCATTGAGAAAAGGGTGGGTAGAATATTGGTGATTCATAAGATTGTTGTCCCTTTTGACACTTTCCATCTACACACTTTTATTCTAGAACCATTTACCCTAAGATTATTATTCTTAGTTTTAATCATTCCAATAATTTGTCACATCATTATCCTCCTATTCCTTTCCTCATCCCCCTTTTGATAGTTAGTTATACTAGGTTGACTAGGTCAACCCTATATAGTTTTTAGCCTTTGATTACTGTATAGTGTTGACTGGGTTGAGCCTATACTATTTTGGGGTATTTTTCACTTTATAGTTTGTTATCCCTTTGGCCAACATAGCTTAGGACTTAGTGAATTACCTCTTGAAAACATATAGGGTCAACTAGGTCAACCCCATACAACTGACATATTCAAAATGATTTAGGTTAAGATCCACCTATATATACAAGTTCATTTCCAACCATTTGAGAATAAAAAAGTGAAGAATAATAAGTTTAAATGAACATATATTTATTGGACATTCTACTTGAATAAATCTTAGGGTTCCATACTTTATTTGGAGATATAGGTCTTCTCTTGTGGAGAAGTCTTTAGAATGCATGAAAGGTTGTGTAGCCTAGACTAATTTGTCTTTATTATCCTTGCATACCTTAACAATATCTTGTGAATCACCTTGGCCAAGGGAAATATTGAGGTTCAGTGGGTTCATATTTAAAGGTAAGTATTCCTAACTTTATTTTTCCTTTGTAGGAGTAGATAGATAATAAAATTGTGCTTCTCTTCCATGCATTAGTATTATATATACATTGATGTGAGTATATTTCTTATATGCATGTTTAGTTTAGTTTTTTTTATTTATAACCCCCACTTTTCCATAAGGTTTTGGTGAGCACTATATTAGATTTACTTTCTTAGTTCTAGAATAAGTGAAATATCAAAACCTAGGACCCCCTTAGGGTTATTACATGATTGTGTTAGTCTAGAGGCTTTGGAACCATCCTCACCATAGTGTATTATGATAAGTTATCTCCTAATTACATCTATTATATCCCCATATTGGTCATGCTCCTACTTAACAAATGTATTCCCAATCAGAAGTGTATGTATGTTCTATCTTTTCTGAGCTAGGATTGATTTATAGACATGATGAATTTATGATTGCATACATTTTGGTGAACCCAATATGAACTAATCCTTGCAATATTTGTTCACTTATTTCATTATTTTTATCATATATTTACCATACTAGGTCAATTGCATTGACCTAGCTCTAATTTTTATGTACACATTTTTAGATATAGGCTACTGGATCTACATAGTCAACCTAGTATATGTTTTCATCTTTTTAGACTTACAATCTAGACTACTGGATCAACCTAATGAACATAGAATAATTTATAGACTTTCATATATCTTTTTCAACATACTAGGTCAACCCAATCGACCCTGTATATTATAGGAACTTAGTAACATGTTCTTATAGTGCTTGATCAACCTAGTTGACCTAGTTAATAGGTTTTACAAGCATTCCACAAGGTTATCTGACATCAATCTTCCTTATATGCATATTTGATCTACCAAGGTTCCTTTTTATTCTTCTATCTCTTTATTTATAGTCTTTCCTTTAATAGTTTACAGTATCAAAAATTACCCTTGTATAGACAATTAGATTCACCCTATCGACCTAATTCTAAATTTTGTGTGTTGTTTGGATAACTAGGTCAACTCTATCAACCATGTTCATTTTTAGACCTTTCTTCTACAATATATGATCAACCCTATATACCATGTTATGTATTTTTCTCATACATTGTTGAGTGTATTGAAATTGTACCTTATTTCAAAGTTGGAATTAACCTTTATATGCTAATAATTAGCTCACACTTTCATTTATTATTGTTTTCATGCTTATAATAGATCATGTAGTCTAATTAGGTGTATTTTTATTTAACCATTTGGTTTCACTATTTTATATTTTATTCACATATGATCAAATAAAAAAATCTAAACAAGCATTTTAACATTTGACTACCCAAGGCCAACCTACTTGGACTTCATCACCAAGGGGGAAGCTAACTTGATGTTTTGGTCAAGTATAAATAATGGTTAATGGTATATTATAGCTAATAACTCAACACCATTATCATTTTAGTGTGTGAATTAAGGTGGTAGGCCCCAATACAAAGCTTGTATCATTACCACTATAGGTCCCTTTCAACTCAAACTACCTGAAACTATCCTTAGATTGCTTTCTAGTTCCTTAATTATAGACAACTTCCCATCATATCTAGAAAAATATCTTAATAATATTACAAATATTTAGGTTAACCATTTAAATAATTATTTTCTTTCCAAGTTGATTTCTTTCTCTTTACTCAATTGTATTTTGTATTTCAAAAACTTACATTAGCTAGCATTGGTGCAAGGTTTTTTGTTATGTACTTCAATTAAACTAGCCAACATTAATCCACTTTATTATTCATTTCCATCTAGTTCTTTATTTTCAAATTAATTGTAAAAACTATCTTGTTTCAATTCATATTCTATTATAATCTTCCTTATTTTCCCTATCTATTATACTAGGTCAACCCAGTCAACCCTATACATTTTTCTAGCCTGTATTCACTATACTCAATTGACCCAATCAACCTTGTGCTATTTGTAGACCCTGTTCACTTTTTTTGTATCCCCTATTCACTATAAAAGGTTGACCTAGTCAACCTTATATAGTTTTTGTGCCCTATTTTTAGTGTTAGGTTGACCTAGTCGACCCTATACAATTTCCTATCATTTCCTATTTCTTTGTGTAGTTATCTAGTCTTATCTCACTATGATGACATATCTTCAACTTTTTCTTAGTCAATAAAATTTCATAATTAAGTATTTAGATAATAACCTCACTTATTTTATTACTTCAAATGAAACTTTCCTTTTTCTTCCTTCCTCTTCTTCTAAAACAAAACCAATCACTACATAATGTAATGTAGTTGAGGTCATTTGTCTTAATACTCCTCCCAATAACAATTTTGGGAATCCTTATCTTAAAAATAATCCTCCTCCCAACAACACTAATAATCTTCCTCCTATCAACACTAATACCCATCCTAAAAACACCAATCCACCTATTAATATAACTCAAATTCTTTCACACGTAGTTCAAAAAATGAACATCATACAAACAACCATTCAATCTCTAATGATGAATATGAAACAACATTTATTAAACATGACTAGTCAACCACATCAAGTCATCATGTCTCAACCAAATCCAATTTTCATCTCTTCTCCTCTTATAGATGCCAATGGGAATATCAGCCCTTAACATCCAATAAATAAATGCTTCAACATCTTAAATATGAACCTTTAGCCCCATTAATTTCATCTATACATATTGGAAAATTTTCTCCAACTATCACATATAATGGGACTAAGGGCTCTACTGCCTTTCTTAAGTCTTTTGGTAATCTTTATAAAAAATGGGTCCAAACTAAAACCTTTTCTACCACCAAGATATTAACCAAAACCTTTGTTGGTGATGCACTTGAATGGTACAACTAAATTCTTAGACATTACATCTCCTAACTAGAGGATTTATTCAATGCTCTAGTGAAGGAATTCCAACATGATAACCTTTCTGAAAATTACCTTACCCATTTTATCAATGCCAAGCAACAACCTAGTGAATATGTTCATAATTTCATCAAATGATGGAATTATCTTGATCATAAAGTAGAAAATAATATGAATGACGATACTCTTTTAAAAATATTTTTCACTACTCTTAAATCTTCCCTGCAATATAAAGTTCAAATATTTTCACCTAAAACTTTAGATAATGCCTTAGACTAAGCAAAAAGGCAATACTTTCTTATGACTCAATATGAACCATCTCAAATAACTACTAAATCACCTTTCCAATAATTTTATCATAAAATTGATTCATAAAAGCCTCCCCAACCTCAAATTAGAACATCTAATTCAACCAATTTTAACCCAACCCACCCTCTCTTGAGTTTAGAATAACTTGTTAGTGCCCAAAATTGCATTGGAGGAATTGGGCATTTATCAGTAACATGCCCAAGTCTGACCTGCATTAGTATCAATGTTTTAGTCACTAGCCCTAGTCCTATCTCTATACATTATTTTGGAAGGTCTAAGTTCATGTTTTTAATTTTCCAAGTCTTTTGTATTGAATTTTTTGATTGAAAATGTTTTATCCTTTTGACCTTTTGGGCCTTTTGGTAAGAACACAATTCTTGATGGAAATAAATCTTTGAGAGTTTTGTCTTGGAAAAAATCCCCAAAGAATTATTTTCATCAAACATTTTGTCCACTCCAAAAAATTTGAAAGAATTCTAACCTTACCTTTTGGGCTTTAAGTGCTTTCAGGTTATTTGTTTTGGAATTTTTTATTTGTGGAAAAAAATCTAAAGGGCACTTGTCTTTTAGAAAATTTTCCCACATGAAAAATACAAAGGATTTTTAGGATCATCTTTCCATTACAAAAGCTCTGAAGGAACTTTTACTTCGATCATTTTGCCTTTGCAAGATTCTCGAAGGGCACCTTTAAAGGGTTATTTTGCCTATAAAAATGTCTGAAGGATTATTTCCTTTGGGCACTTTCACCTTGATAAATTCTTGAAGAATGTCTAAAAATGGTTCAAAGGGCACTTTATAAATATGGAAGACACTCTCAATGATTTTGAAGGAATTGCAAGGTCTTAATTGAAGGTTTCATGGTGGAACAATTCATAGTGAGAATATAGAGGTGTCACCAAGCCTCTTTATGGATAGGTTTCATTGCTTTATGTTCAAAGAAGAAATTACAGGGCCCTGGATGAAATTTTTGAGTTTCACCTTAAATGTGTTTTGATGTTTAAGGTGAGGAATTTCCTGATGAACCAAATGAAGGACACATGTATATCTTAAGGGACTTATATGAATCTTGTCAGGGGTTGAGAGAGTCTTGCATGCTTCCTAAAATGAAAAAAGCTATTATAAAGGTAAAAATGGCTAAGAGTCCAAGCTTACCTATAATTTGGACATATGGTAGGTTCTTAAGGATTTAAATATTTTGGGCCCTTATTGAAGATCTCCCCACTTACCTTTTGATGGGCAAGGTGCTTAAAGTCTCTAGGGCCTAAGTTACAAACTTACAAAGAAAGTGATGCCATGTGGTAGTTCCTTGAGGTCTTCTCAATTTTGGTCCCTTTTTGATGATTTTCAAATTTACATTTTGGTAGGCAAAGTTAAAAATTTCCCTGAAGGCCCAAACTCCTAAATTTTTAAAAATAAATTATGAAATGTGGTGTTCTTACATCTCATAAGGAGCTTAGGGCACATTGTACCACTACAATAAAGGAAAATAATGAGTGTAAAATCAAAATGTCCTCAAAGGATCAGAAAGGTTACCATGATTTATTTTCAACTTGTATAGATCCATGTCTTATAAGGAGTATTACCTTGCATAAAATAAACATTTTTAGTTTCCCTCTCTTTTTTGAATGAAGCTTCAGTAATTGATGAGGGTGGTTGGTGATTAGTTGTTATACTTTGAAGCATTAATGGAAACCCTAATTTTTAAATGTAAAGGATTATAACTAAGGAATTTGTCTTCATTTTGAATTTACCTTTTGTATTTAGAGATTCTATTTATGACTTTGAGTTATTTTGTGCCCTAGCTAAGTGAAACATGAGAACATGATTATGGTAAGTGCTTTATGGATTTTTAACTTCTAGTGTATGCAACCCTCTAGATTAATAGTAAGTTTCTTAATTTCTCCTTGTGTTGTGTTATTGGAGAGGATTTGAGAGATATTAAAAATGTTTTTTGAGTGAATTTTTTTTCAAAATATAAAGTATTGCACTAGAAATTTAGGGTAGAAATGGTGGCATCCTTAACTGCTATGAAGGGCATCATTGTCTATATTTTGGATGGGATTAAGGATACAAATGCAATGGGGTTAGATTTTGTGGCCTTTTTAATGTCTTATAACAGCTATACCCCCTCTTAATATTAGATAATGATGGTTTGAACTACACATCCCCTATGAAAACATTCCCCCTAGCTGCCCCATACCCAAAATTGATTATTACATGTGCTCAAGTATACCAATCATATACTAGAACTATTATCAATAGTAGCTAGTTAATTTTATGCTCTTTCACCCCTATGGCCATCAACACCATGCTAAAAATTCCTCCCTAAATATAAAGAATTACACTCTCCCTAGAGAAATGCCAGGAGTATGTAGGGAAGAATGATAAGGCAATTTGGGATTTTATCAACTTCTACTAGTTAGCTAGGAAAAGATAAAAGGTATCAATGTTATCTAAGAGTTTGAAGTTGAAATAATTTAATTAATTGACCTAGTATGTCATCACCATGGCTACTAGGGTTTATGAGATGCCCA
Organism: Torreya grandis; assembly: GCA_037957365.1. NCBI lineage: Eukaryota > Viridiplantae > Streptophyta > Pinopsida > Cupressales > Taxaceae > Torreya > Torreya grandis. The sequence continues at coordinate 796,128 of JARHVA010002338.1, forward strand.
CTATGAAAAAAAAGTATCCATGGATGATCCTAATCCTAGTATGTGTATTGGAGAAGTAGAAGTTGGACTGGGACACTATCCTTAGTGATAATATGCATAGGTATATGATTTATATATAAGCTATAATTCTTTAAAAAGATTCATTTATAGGTACATTATACATGTCCTCTTGTTTAATGTACAACTTAGTGCATAATAGGACATTCCAAGGGCTCACCAGTAACCCTAATGGAATAAGAATTTATGAGATATACCTATAAATCACCATGGAGGGCTTCAATAAAAAAATTTAAAAAGTCTATAATTACTTCTTAAATATTATTATGAGCATATTCTTTCCTTTAATAATCCTTGATAGAATGTCTAGGGAAGCTAAGGAAGTAATTGAAAAATATGGCACTTCTTACATTCAATTCTGGATATTCACATATATCAGGGTAAGTGTTTACTTAGCATGCCCACACAAATTTCCAAGGTACCTAGATGATAAATTATAAGTAATGGAGCTAAGTTGATAGATGGTGCACCCACATGAAATGATAGTATCAAAAAATATAAATAATCCTTTCAAATTTTTAGTTATAATTGGATAATATTCATGTCATTAAATCACCAAGGCAAAGGGATTAGAATAGGAAATGGGCCAATATGCAATTGATAACATGCCAAGTAGGCCTAGTTATGACATCATATGGTTGGTGAATATGGTGACTAATATGATATTACATCAATCACATTGTGAAGACATCTAGTCTGAATTCACCATCAAGGAGGATGTCAGGAAACTAAAGTATATGGGGCTAATGGTGTAAGAGGTTATTGCCTACAATATCGCTCTCATCCCCAAGGACATGGTGGATGACAAGATGACACTATATTTAGTGTATAATACATCCAATATTGAATCCCAACAAATCTCCCAAGTATACTTCAATGTTCAAGAAAATTATTCCATCCTTTGGAGATCATTTCCAATTATGAGAAGAACCTTTAGGTGGTTGAAGGAATATGGAGTCAACCTTAGTGTATATTATACCCTTACCCTCTAGGAGTTCAATCAAGCTAAGGATTTGAGAACTTTAATCCTAGAGTATAATGGTCATCCTATAGCTTGACCACCAATAGTGAAATGTAAGGGCAAGCATAAGCTTAGTGATGTTAATTTCACTAAACTAGTTGATGTGGAATCGATAACAACACAGTCTAAGGCTAGATTATATTTATTAAAGATAACAATTTTGTCAAAAACTTGGGATAAAATTATTATGGGGAAAGTTACACTTGCCAATGCCACCTCCATATCCATTTTAGGAGAGGGAGCCCCAACAGTGTTAGCCATTCTAGTGACCATCCCCATGGCCAATCTAGTTATAGTTCCACTTGCTACACCAAAATAACAAGTAACAACTACTCCTCTCCCAAGAATATATTAAAGAAAGAGAGGTGAGGATGAAGGGGAGTAACCCAAATAAAATAGAGTTAAGAAGGTTATAAAACCTCCAAGTGGATTTCCTATGAAGAAGAAGGTTATTATTAAGGACTTACCATCCAAGGAACTCCCTATGAAGAGGAAAGAATACCAAGCCTCATATGTCAAAAGGGTAAGGGATATGAGTTATGATGATTATTTGGATGAATCTAGGCCCATCATTAAGGTTATGAAGAAGTATCATGCATTCAATCCTTTGTAGGTAAAAACTAGGTAAAGAACTCTGAAGGAGAGGACCCAAACCCCAGTGAAGGCCCTAGTGATGGGATTATTTACAGAAGAGGGAACATCCATAATAAAAATCAAAGGTGATGAGGAAGACATCATAACCTCAAATAATCCTTTGTCTTTTGATGATGTTGTATATGTTGGTGTTAAGGTACCTATGCAAGCTCAGGCCCCTCAAGAGAAAGAAGTAGTTTTATTAGACACAGAGACATTTTTGATAATTCCATCATCCAACCACAAGGCCAAGGTGATCAAGGTGGAGCTAAAGAATTAAATAAATCTGATGATAAATCTAGAGAAGAGTTAGATTATATAATTCAAGGTGCCACCATTTTTGAGGTAGTAGTTGAGAAAGAAGGCTTACAGGTTGCTCTAAAGGTACCAAAGGCATCCCTTCCCTTCCAAATGTGTCAAGTCCAACACTAAAAGAGAAGGTGAGTGTGAAGGAAGGTAGGGGAGAAAACCTATGAATGGATACTCCCACCCATACAAAATCAAATAAGGAATTGGATTATTCTAATAAGGATGATAAAAAATATGCTTCATGAAATGTCACTTCAATTGAAGTTCCACAAAGTCTTCTCCCTCACATCAGGGTCCATGCCATAACTCATAATAAATTTATTAAGGCCATGACTAGTGAAGAGTTACTTGAAGGTAGCAAAGACATCACCATATACTCATCCATACTTGAGGATTAAATAAATAAAAAAGGTGAAGAGGCCATGTAGTATTCCATCTATTCAATAGAATAAGGAAGTTTGATTGAGAAGTTACCCAAGGAATCTCATCAGCCTAGGTTAGAGTTTTATGTTTTGAAGTAGATACAGCTAAGCTTGGAAAAGGAGCATGGAGAAAATAAAGGTGGTGAGTAGAAAGAGAATGATGAAGATATTGAAAATTTTGTGTTGATCCCATAACTAAAACTTTTGGTGCTCCCTACATCTGACACTCGAATGACACAACCCTTCACTATCTTGAAGTCATCAATAATGTCTACCACTTTAATGGGATTCTAGACTAGACCCCTTCTCTGGGTTGAAGAGTAGGTCATATAAAAAAGAGACATTATGAGAAAAATAGGGGAGATCAACATAAAGAAGATCACTCAGGTGCATAAGTCCAATTCCACTAAAAAGGCCATAACTCATTCTAGAACCACCTTTACAACTACAAGAGAAATGAATGTAGAGATAGTTATCCCTCCATCAAATTCTTTGAAAAAGGATGTCCCCATTGAAAGTGACACAATCTATAGCTACAATCTAGGAGAGCCATCAAGGAATGAGATGAAACATGTCTCACAAGTTATAGATAACATGGTGGCCCATATAATGGACAAAGGAAAGGCTACCATGGAGGAGTTAAAGGTAAATAACCATGTTATGATCTAGTACTTATAGAATTTACTGAGTGAGCCTAAGGTGGTAACTCCAAATATCAACATGTCTTTAAGTCCTCTCCATCTCTCATTTGCATCACTCAATTCTAGTTAGATTGATGATTTTAAGACCATAAGATGAGAAACTAAAGACTAACAACAAGACATGGACACTAGGGTTGAAGAAATAACCCCTTTAACATTTAAATGATTAAGTGACATAGTGGAAAATAAAAGAAAGTGTGATGCCCAAATATTTTCCTATGAGGCAAACATAAATAAATGGGAGGAATCTCAATATAAGGTAGAAGATATATATAATATGAGCATAGATACTTTGATTATATAGAAGATCATTGCTCTAAATAATCATAAAAATCCTAGAGAATATCAAATAGAAATAAAGCATTGTTTGATGATGCTCAAAGATGGCATCTTCAATTTGAAAGGAAAAGAATAGTCTCTTATGATTATGATAAGGGAAATAGATACTACACTAAGGAAGATGGTGAGGCTTGATGGTGAAAATGATTTGAGTGAGTAGGTAGTGTGCACTACCCTGAATAACCTCATTGATGTGCCACAATAATCCTTTGATATCCATAAGATAAAGCAATTGGTGTCACTTGAGAAATCCTATGACCAACTCAAGGAACTCCTTGGATGGAATCAAACCACACTTTAGTGGGCTATTTATTGGCTTGAATAATATATGGTTAAATTTAAATACCAAATAGGCCTAGACCAAGGGAGTCTCACCCCCATGCTCGAGGAATATACCAAATACAAAAATAGGTTGGTGAAGGATTCTGCCATTCCAATCGATTCCAAAACATAATTGAAAATTTTAGTTTCTTCTAAGATGACACCACTTCACCTTTCTCTTCACTTCCCTTTTCCCTTATCTTCCTTTTTATTTTCTCATTTCCCATTGTGAAACCATTATAATTCACATGATAGTGGTACATCCCTTTCAAGGTAGTTTTTGTAATCATATACATAGGAAAGGGATGTTTTGTTTGTTATGCAAGAAGATAAAGGTTTGTTTTGTCTCTTGCAAGATCTACCTCCATGCAGATAACTAAAAATATTCTATCAAGGTAGAGGATCAATTTTTACATCATCATAGGATTACACACATGATCCTAGGAATCAAGTTTATTATAAGGTCTAAAATACTCTAGGCTCATGAAGGAAACTTTTAGATGGAGCATCTTTAGGAATATTCTAGGCTTAGCTTAATTTTATAAATAAAGGGGGCATGTCCCTTTACAATGGTCAATTAAATTTTTGAGTCAAGAGCTATAACCTTAGAAAGTTCTCACTGTGTAAAACTTATGGTGGCAAATTGATTTATTATGTAAAATCATTAGAAATATTTAAGATCATTACCTAATGTCTCCCTTGTTATATAACTTTCTTGCATTGTGTTGATCTATTATTTTTCTCAATACACATTGTAATCATTTCCAATTTAACTGATAAATGAAATTTGCTTATGGTTTTCATTCTCTTTGTATCATTGAAGTACAATTCCATGTTTTAAATTCTTATTTGATTGGTGATATGATGTATTAATCTTTATGCTGGTCATTTAGAGTGTATGTATAGATTATAAAATCCTCTCTTATTTGAGATTTAGGAATAGGGTTTTGATAGCATTTTAAGGGTAGTCATGGGCTCACATATTTAGTTAGAATGGGTTTTTAAAAGATATCACCTGTGCATGATTTTGGTTTCATTTGTGTTGGGTATATGGTACATTTGTTTGTAAATATGACATAGAAGTGTGTTATAACTTCTTTGTGCTCATATGTTAACCTCCACTTTTAACCCCTATTAACTAAATAGTTTTTGTCCTAACCTATTTTACCCTAAATACAATATTACCTCTACATATCCAAAGTATTGATTGTCTATGAGTGCATAAACATTATATAATTATCATGTGTTTGTATTTTATGAATTAAAGATCAGTATTACAATCTCTTACTTAGCCTTTTATTGTTGAAGATTCTTTCAAATAGAAGTTGAAATCATACCCATATCTATCTTTAGTAGCTTTTATCTGATCTAGAATATTTTCTCATTCTATGATAACCCTTACTGGGCAGTTTGAACAAGTGTGGTTGTGTTATAATAATATTTATGTTCTCTTGGGCTAATCATCCCCATGAAGATTTAATCATATAATCCCTTTATATGAGTGAATATACCCTTTAGGTCCTCTCATCTTAGTTTAAATAGAGCCAAAAGCAATTGGAAATTGACCATACCCTTGGTAAGTGACTCTTAGTCATTTTCTATGTCTTTGTCTAATCATGATGTCAAACCCATCATTTTGGAATCATTGTTAGGGACTAGATTGAAGTCCTTATTACTTGCATTGTCAAGGAATATTGCAAAGAGATAGACATATTGTTATATTTTGATACTTTTTGCCTATATTTACACTCATTTGATTATTATTAACTTTTCTATGTCAACATCACCAACATCTTTCTGGAACCATTCTCAAGTAAATCTCTTATCACCCATGTTATTAAGAATACTTATAGAGAGTTATAAGTTTTTTTTTTATTTTAATCTATGTTGTTATTACATTGAGTTGTTCATCTTTGGTTTGTTAACATCTTTTTAGCCTTTCTAGGTGACCCCTTTTGGAATGTTCACCTTGGGATATGAGAAGTTTTAAAATGCTCTTGAGTTATTTTAAGTCTCTAAAAGTTTAAACTCTATCAGATGTTGTGTATGGTTTTGTTTTTTCTAGTCTAGAAGTTTTTATTTTAGTGGTAACTCCATTATGTTAAGGTTAAAATATCAGTGTCTACTATATGTACTCTTTTCTATTTTGAAGATTTTTATTTAGATCTAAAAATTTGAAGGGTAATAGGTCTTCCTTTTAGAAGAACCCATCTAAATACCATGTCCTTGAGTTTAAAGATCCATCCAAAAGGAGGCAAGTATGGAGGATAATTGTATACCAAGGCTTAGGCAATCAAGACCTGATCAATTTGTCCCCCATTATATGTACCCCCTTTTCTATAACATCCCTTTGGTTGAAGGATACTAGAGTGCCTTAGAGAAATATGAGATTCTCACTGTAAGTCAAGCTCCTTCTCCTATAAAGAAAGTTTTGTCATCCCTCCTGATATGATATTAAGGGTTCATTCTATTTATCCTCCTTCAATTCCTCCCCATAGTATTCATTCTCAACCATCCCCTAGTTCATATTCATCTTTAGATTCAAATATGGGTGACCATGACCTGAGAAAGAGGATGTTTAATGTGGTTAATTTAAATGATGGAGAAGAAGATCAAGGTATGGCTAATCAATGCAGACCATTTGTGATCCTAAGGTTTAGACATATCAACTTTAATGGTATGTTTGGTTTTCCTAATGATATTCCTATAAATATTAGAAATGTATTACCTAAGTTTTAAGGGAACAAATTAGTCTTTGGGGAACAACATTTGAAAGCCTTCTTAAACATCATTGAAGACTATGAAATAGATATGGAAGATGTGTGCATAAAGATCTTTATGAACACACTTAAAGATGAGGTTTGAGAGGTTCAAATATATTCCTAATAGATCCATAGACACATGAAAAGCTATGATTAATGAATTTAATATGTAATATGGTGATAACATTGACCCCATATTCTTACTTGTCAAGTTTGAAATAAAAAATAATCTTAATGAATGTGTGAAGGACTTAAATTCTAGATTTAGTAAGGTGTTGAAAAGGTTATCGTAAGACATCAAACTAAATGGTGATGTTTCTTTGATTAAGTATTGTGATGCATTTAAAAATAAATTAGTCTATTATATTAGAGATAAGGCTCCCATAAATCTGAGAATGGTTTTCAATTTAGATATTCAAATAGAAAATAACACTAAATATGTGGGTAAGAATTTAAACAAGAGGGTTGATGTCAAGCTGGTAAATCCTGAGAAGCTTCAAGCCTCCAACAAGAGTGTAGACCTAGAGTAAATTTGAAGACTCTAGATACTACTATGAAATAGATCTCCTACAAGTTGGCTAGAGCAAAAAAGGGGCTATCTCAAGGTTATTCTAACCATGATGATAGGAAGGTTCACAAGAGGGAGGAAAGGAATCATCCTTGAGATAGGGGTTAAGACAAGATAGCTTTCTAAGCCAAGAATAATTACAAGGGAAAGGGACTAACAAGGGATGATAAACATGAGAAAAACTAGAATTGGGGAGATGGAAGGGAAGTACTGGATCATATAGCTATAAATGTCAATGTAGTCAATTATGATATTGATTGGTGTGATAAGTGATTCCTACCTAATCCCCCATGTAACACAACTAATGATGATGGTCAAGATGTAGAAGAATTTCAATCTATATCTGATGAAGATGATATCTACATTATTGAATTCCAAGACATGAAAAAGTTATACCTTCTAAGAGGAATCTATGAGTGCTTTAAAAGTCATTGATTATGAAGATACTCCAACATATGAATGTTTTACTTTATGAACTTTTGAACCAAATGTGATAGTTATCTTTCCATCCATAGAACTTATAAGTGCTACTACTACTCAAACATTCTAGATAGCATGTAAAAAGGTAAGGGTCCTAACCCCATACTTCATCTATGAAATAAACATAATACATGAATATGAATTGTCTATTCATGATTTTGAGTTTTTAATATCAATGATGAAATAAAAATATGGAGATTCTCATCTATTAGTTGAGGACCAATAATTGATGATGCATATAAAATTGCCCAAGAGGAGTAAAATTTGAGAAGTAAAGATCAAAATACTCTTCCAAAAGATAAAGACTCTATTGTTCCTAAAGAAGAGACTAGAGAAAAGGAGACCAAAAGGAATAAGTAGGTCTAAAATTTCACCAAGCTTAGTTATACACCAAATTATGTCAAACTGAGAGGTACTTAGGCCAATAATATAACTTGCTTGTTTTCTATCATTCCCAAGAAGGATGAACCTAAGAAGCCTCTTTTGAAAATTGAAGTTAAGTGTGTTGGTTATCCTACTTCTATTCCCTGACTCTTGAAGGGTGTATCCCAAATGAGAATGTTAGAAGCTTACTTACTAACACTATTCTACCCAAATATAGTATCTATGACATGGCCCATGTTTTGAGTTATTTAAAGGTCATAATACTATTTGTGGAGCTAATTAAAATTCCATAGCATAGGAGAAGAGATTTTAAATATATGAGATTCACTGAGAAAGTTACCACCAATGAGATTGTTGAAGTTGAACCTTCTCTCACTTTCTCTGCAAAAAGTAAGAACACCTCAGAGTCCCTTAACCACCATGTAGAGGTGTATTTTTGAACAACATTGGTAGAGAGTTACATGGATATTGACCTATTCCATGCCACCCTATTTATGAACACATTAATTTTCCATAACTACATGTTTGACTTCAATGCATCTTGTAACATTATGCCACTAGTTGTGCTCAATGAGCTTTATATAAGTACAACTATAACATATAGATGATGCCTCCCCATGGATTCCACATAAGTACTTGTTTTTGGAATGGTTAAAGGACTGATGGTGAAATTCACATAATACCTTAGTAAGTTATTGAGTATGGACATTGTTGTTGTAGATTATCCACTAAAGTGGGGTATGATGTTATCTAGAAAATGGGTTGCAAGTATTGGGGGTAGTGTTTAGATGAAATTTTCCTATGCCACTATACCTCTAGATGGTAAAATGGTTTGCCTAAATTGAGAGCTATAAATAATCCATGTCTTGGTAGATCACAAGTACCAGTTGAATGAAGTGTTGTATGTGGATACAAACATTAAGAATTTTTTAGGGAGTGATGAGTACATCGAAATGGCTCCTAAATTTAGTATTGATAATAAATACTCCATCTAGACCATGCACTTTGATGGAACATGTTCAAAAATTAGAAATGGATCTAGGGTTGTCTTATATGCCCCTAATTGCTAAGTTTATAAATACTCCTTCCAATTGTCCTTTGAGTACACAAATAATATTACACAATATGAATCACTCTTGATTGGCCTCCAAATCACCCATGAATATGGATTCAAGAGGTTAATAGTTAAGGGTGATATAAAACTAGTGGTGAGATAGGTTTGATCTTTTTACACCACAAAATAGAAAAGATTGAAGCAATACCAAAATGTTGTAGGGATTGCTTAGAATGGTTCAATGCTTTAAATATTGAATATCATGCCTAAGATCTCAATCATGTGGTAGATATGCTTACAAAGAGGGATGTATATTTTAAATCTAAACATAGAAATCCCTCTTGTGAGTATGAGGTTAAGGTATTGGTAAGGCCTTCTATCCCATACAACATTGATCATTGATAGGTCTTTGACAATGATGATCAAATAATAAGGTTTTTTGTGCTATGTAGATGATTTTGAAGGAACCATTATAGATCTAGCCTCTATGGTATAGGTCTATGATGGAAATGAAACCTTTAATGGAAAATAAATAATCCATTTAATGACTAATACTATCCCTAGAGGATTGTTTAGTCTGGAAGCATCATTTTATATAGCTAAGAAAGTCAAATATAAAAGCATTTATATATCAAAGGATGTGATTGAGATTAACATTAGGACAAAGTGAAATCCAAGGAAGATTTGGCTTCGTACTCACTTGAATAAGAAGGATACAAAAACATTCATTAAGATATTGAGAAAATACCAAGAATGTTTAGTATGGTCATATTTAGAGTTGAAGGCTTATATGGAAGACTTGTTCCAAAATGTTATCCCCTTCCGCCCTAATACAAAACCATTCTACCAAAAATAGAATATTTTCAATCCCATATTGGACACCAAAGTGCAAGAATAATTTAAGAAATTAAGGGATAGTGGGATCATCCAACTCATTAGGTATTCATCATGGGTGGAAAATCTAGTCCCTATTAGAAAGAATAATGAAGACATTTGGCTCTATGTTGATTTTTGGAACTTGAACAAGGCTTCACTAAAGGACAACTATCAATTTCCTAACATGGATAACATGTTCCATTATGTTATCAAGTTTGAGCTATTGTTAACTTTAGATGGTTTTTTTGGCTATAACCAAGTAGTAGTGGAGTCTAAAAGGTCTAATACTATTTTCACTAACCCATGGGGAACCTATGTATATGTCCAAATGTCTTTTGGATTAATGACTATAAGTTCCACCTTATATAGAGTAATGAATGTATCTTTCATCAGATTAATCAACCAATTCATTGCTATACACCAAGATGATGTTATAGAGTATTTCAAGAAAAGAGATGGCCACTTGGTGTATTTGGAATAAATGCTTACCAAATGTAGGGAGTTCAACATCTCCCTCAATCCTAGGAAGTGCCACATAGGAGTACAAAAGGAAAAAAAAATACTAGGGTATATTTTGTCTCAATAAGGTGTCATGATAGATCCTGAAAGGGTAGAGGCCATTGATAAAGTACCCATCCCACAAACTAAGGTATCTAATCATTCTATGGCCAGATTAATTTTCTTAGGAGGTATGTTTCCAAATTTGAAGATATTACTCTATGTATCACTTCAATGTTGAAGAAGGATCATACTATAAAGTGGGAGGAAAATGCCACCTAATGATTTTAGGACATCAAGGTAGCTTCAAAAAATACCCTAGTACTCACTAGTCTTGATTATATAAAAGACTTTTAGATCTTATCATTTTCCTTCAAACATACTATTGCTACAGTGATTATATAAAAGAATGATGAGGGTCATGAGTAGCTAATTGCCTTTTACAATAAGGCATTATAAGGATCTAAACTAAACTATAAAATAATATTATAAAATAAGATTTTGCTCTTTTAAAGGTTGTCAAATAGTTCAGATCCTACATTTTGAGTTTAAATATTATAGCCTATGTTCCTCACACTATGGTGAAGGACATATTAACTTAGAATGAGACTAATAACAAAAGATGACAAAGGGTCAACAAGATTTAAGAATATAACTTGGAGATATAGACTACCAAGTTGGTTAGAGGCATGGGTCTTGCCAACCAAATGACTAAGACCAACTTATAGGTTGTAGATGTGAATAATGTGAAAGGGGTTGTTGATATCCCTAAGTCCAAGTACAACCAATATCCATGGTACAAAGACATAGTATATTATTTAAATACCCTAGATTTTCCTCCCCATTTAGACAAAAATCAAATGAGCACACAAAATTTGGTATCCCAAAAGTATCTTCTATTACAAGATGATCTATCTTGGAGGAACCTGGATGGTGTCCTCTTGAGATGTTTAGTGGAAAATGATATTTATTAATTGCTTATAGAGTTCCATAGTGGCATGTGTGGTGGTAAATTTAATCCTAAAGTCACTAAACATAATATTTTGAGGACAGGTGTTGGTGGCCCTCACTATTCAAAGATGTTTTTGCCATGGTAGGAAGATGTGAAGAGTGCCAATGATTCTTTGTGATAATGAAAGCATCTAGATCACTTCCCTTATAGCTAGTTTCTATTGAGGGACCTTTTAGGTAATGGGGAATGGAATTCATGGGTGAAATAGCAGATGCTTCAAGTGATGGTCACTAATGGATCTTAGTGACAACTAACTATTTCAAAAAATGGGTTCAATCAATCCCCACCAGAAGATCAACCCATCAGGTACTCATTGATTTCCTTTTGAATAATGTGATTTGTCAATTTGGAGTGTCAGTTAAAATTGAATGAAATAATGAAATGTGATTTAGATCTAAATAGTTATTTTCATTATGTGAATATTATGGAGTTAATCTAACATATGCCTCCAATCACAATCTGAAAGGAAATGGGCAAGTTAAGTCTAATAATAAGAATTAATTGAAAATCATTAGAAGTAATCTAGATGCCAACAAAAGGAAATGGGGTGAGCAGTTGAAATTTTCTATCTAGGTTGACAGGTTGACTCTTAAGAGGTCCACTAAAAAAATCCCCTTAGAGCTTTTTTATGGAGCTCAAGCTATTTTACCCCTAAATCTATAGTTATCTATGTACCAATTCATGTTACAGATAGTCAATGATGAATTAATGAACCACTATGAGGAAAGGATCAACTAGATCATAGTGCTTGATGAGTCTCATAAACAAGCTCATGAAAAAAAATTAATGTTTAAGGAGAGGCTCAAAAATATCTTTGACAAGAAATTCACCACAAGAGATTTTTAGATTAGTGATCTGGTCCTACTCTAAGATAGTAGACATGAGGACAAGGGAAACAATGGTAAATTTGATTCCTTATGGATGCGTCCCTACACCATTGATTATTAGATAGGGAAACATACATTCTATCTCAAATATATTGATGGAGAAATATTAGAGCTACTAGTTACTGGCAGACACCTTGAGCATTTTATAGATTGAGTCCATGATATATTTTTTAAATATGTACATGTTGTGTAGTCCCTTTTATTTTTTGGGTCCTATTGTGATTTGTGTTTGAACAGTTTGTGTCTTTTATTTTCCTTCATTATTATATTTAGATGCCTTTATTTAACTATGATCACCTATTGTATGTTTTTACTTGTGTCTATGGTAAAATCCTTTGACTCTATGGCCCAATGGATAGGTGACTAGTCTAGTGTTCTTTGGGTACTTGTTTTAGGTACCCAACCCCAAGAAAGAGCTAATGTTAGTACCCAAAATTGCACTAGAGAAATTAGGCCCTTGTCAATAAACTACCCAAGTCCAAATGAGGTGAGTATTAATGTTTTAGTCACTAACCCTAGTATTGTCTCTATATATTCCTTCAGAAGGTCGAAGTTCATGTTTATAATTTGCCAAGTCTTTTGTATTGATTTTTCCAAGTGAAAATGTTTTATCCCTTCAACCTTTCAAGCCCTTTGGAAAGAACACAATGCTTGATAGAAATAAATTTTTGAGACTTTTATCATGGAAAAAATCCCTAAAGACTTATTTTTTTCAAACATCTTATCCACTTGAAAAGCTCTGAAATAACTCTATACCTTACCTTATTGGCTCTTAAGTAATTTGAAGTTATTTGTTTTAATTTTTTTTCCATGGCAAAAAGTTTGAAGGGTACTTGTGATTTGATCATTTTACTCACACAAAAAATTTGAAGTATTTTTAAGATCATCTTACCCTTACAAAATCTCTAAAGGAACTTTTCTCTCAGGTATTTTTCCTTTGTAAGGTTCTCGAAGGAAACCTTTAAATGGTTGTTTTACCTCTATAAAATATCTGAAGTATTATTTCTTTTGGGTACTTTTCCCTTGAAAAATTCTTAAATAATGTATACAAAAGGTTCAAAGGGTACTTTATAAAGATGAAAGACACTCTTAATAATTCCAAAGGAATTTCAAGGTTTTTACCAATGGTTTCATGGTGAAATAATTCATATTGAGAAGATGGAGGTGTAGAAAAACCTCTTTATGGGTAGGTTTCATTGCATTATGTTTGAAGAAGAAATTTTAGGGCCCAAAATTAAATTATTGAGTTATACCTTCAATGTGTTTTGATGATTAAGGTGAGGAATTACTCGATGAATCAAATGGACACGTCTATCTTAAGGGACTTCTATGAATATTGTCAGGGGTCAATAGAGTCTTGCACCCTTCCCCAAATGAGTAAAGCTAGTGCAAAGGTAAAAAATGGCCAAGAGTATGAGCTTATGTATAAGTTAGACACATGATAGTTGAGGATTTAAATATTTTGAGCCCTTTTTGAAGATCACCCTACTTACCTTTTGGTGAACAAGATACTTAAAGTCTCTAGGGTCTGAGTGCCTAAACTTGCAAAGAAAGTGATGCCACATGGTATCTCCTCAAAGTCTTCTAAAATTTGATCCATTTTTGAATATTACCTCACTTAAAATTTGTTATTCAAAGTTTAAAATTTCCCCAAAGGCTTGAATGCCCAAATTTTTAAAGCTAAATTATGACACATGGCATTCTTACATCTCATAAGGAGCTTAGGGCATATTGAACTGCTACACCAAAGGAAAATAATGAGTGAAAAGTGAAAAAGTCCTTAAAATCCTATAAAGGTTACCATGATGTATTTTCCAATTGTATATCTCCATGTGTTACAAGGAGGATCACCTTGCCTTAAAGAAACATTTTCAATTTCCCTCTCTTTTTTGAATGAAGCTCAAGTATTTAATAAGGGTGGTTGGTGATTAGCCATTATGCTTTGAATCATTAATGGAAACCCTAATTTTGAAATGTAAAGCATTATAACTAAGGAATTTTTATTCATTTTTCATTTACCCTTTGTATTTAGAGCTTCTATTTTTGCTTTCAAGCTATTTATGTACCCTAGCTAAGTGTAGTATGTAAACATGATTACGCTGAGTTATTTACAAATTTTTAGCTTCTAGTGTGTAAAACCCTCTAAATTAATAGTAAGTTTCCTATTTAATAATTTTTTGTGTTCTTTGAGAGGATTTGAGAGGTATTTTGAGGGTTATATGAGTGAAGGGTTCATTAAAATTTAAAATATTGCACTAAAAATCTAGGATAGAAATGGTGGCATCTTCCACTACTATGAAGGGTATGATTGTCTCTATCTTGGATGAGATTAAGGATAAATATTTAATGTGGTTATATTTTGTGGCCCTATTTAATTTTTTTATGAGCTAAATCACCCCTATGACAACATTCCCCCTAGTTTCCCCATACCCAGAATTGATTATTACATGTGCTTAGGCATACCAACCAGACACCAAAACCATTATCGATGGTAGCCATTTGGTTGTATGATATTTAACCCATATGGCCCCAAAAACCATACTTGAAATTCCTCCCCAATCATAAATCATTACACTCTCCTTAGAGGAATGCCAATATTACATAAAGAAGAATGATAAGGCAATTTGGGATATTGTCAACTCCTACTAGGTAGCCAAGAAAAGACAAAAGGTCTCCAAGATGTCTAAGAGTTTGAAGTTATAGAATTTAATGAATTTCAATAGCATGTCATCACAATGGTTGATAGGTTTTATGAGATGCCCACCAAAAATAATTTATCCATGTATGTTCTTAATTCTAATATGTGTATTAGAGAAGTAAAAGAATCTAGACTTAACCACTATCCTTAATCACAATCTACACAAGAAAATGATGCAGATATAAGATAAACTTATTTTAAAAGAGGCATTTAAAAGTACATTCTACATGTCCTCTTATTTAATTTATAGCTTAGTTCACAATAAGACATTCCAAGGGCTCACTAGGAACCCCAATGGAATGAGAATTTATGAGATATACCCAGAGATCACCATGGAGGGATTTAGGAAGAAATTTTGCAGAGTCTACAATGGCTTATTTAATATTATTATTAGTGTATTATTTCATTTGAGAAGCCTCAATTTAATGTTTAGGGAAGCTAAGAAATTAATTAAAAAATATGGTGCCTCTTACATTCAATTCAGAATATTTACATTTATCAAGGTAAGTAGTTAATCAGGGTGTCTACATAAATTACCAAGGTACTAATCTGATAAATTGGTAGTAATGGAATTGAGTCAACAAATGGTTCCATTACATGTAATTATAGCAATCAAAAAGATAAATAATCCTTTCAAATTTCTAGTTGTAATTAGATACTATTCATGTCCTTCACTCACCAAGGTAAATGGATTAGAATAGGAAAGGGGCTAGTATGCAATTGAATAGATGCCACCCAAGCCTAATTATGACATTAGATGGATAGTAAATATGGTGTTATTACATCAATCACATTATGAAGACATTTGGTCTGACTGTACCACCGAGGAGGATGTTAGGAAATTGTACTATATGAGGCTGATGGTGTAGGAGGTTATTTCCTATAATATTACTACCATCCCTAAGGACATGGTGGATGATAAGATGACACTATATTTAGTGTATAATATAGTCAATATTAAATCCAAACCCATCTCCAAAGTATACTTCAATGTTTAATTAAATGATTCCATCCCTTAGAGATCATTCCCAATTATAAAAAGAGCCTTCAAGTGGCTAAAGGAATATGGGGTTAACATTGGTGCATATGACACCCCTACCCTCTAGGAGCTTAGGAAAGTTAAGGAATTGAGATGCTTCCTCCCAAATTATAGTGGTGATCTTGTGGCTTCACCACTAATAGTGAAAGGTAAGGGCAAGTGCAAGCTTAGTGATGTTGATTTCACCATGCCAGTTGATGTGAAGTCAATAATAGTAGCATAGTCTAAAGATGGATTGTATTTTTTGAAGATAACAAGCTTAGAAGAAAATTGGGATAAAATTATTAAAAGTAAGTTACATTATCCAGTGCCACCCCTATATCTATTTTAGAAGAGGGAGCCCCAATAGTTCCATCCATTCTAGTGGCCATCCCCATGGCTAATCTAGCTATAGTTTCACCTACTCCATCAATACACCAAGAAGTAGTTTATCCTCCCCTAAAGATATATTCAAGAAAAAGAGGAGGTGAGGATCAAGGGGAAAATACCAAATAAAATAGATTCAAGAAGGCTCTATAACCTCTAAGTGGATTTCCTATGAATAAGGAGGCTTTGTTTAAGGACTTACCATCTAAGGAACTCCCTATGAAGAAGAAAGAAAACTAGGCCTCATATGCCTAAAGGGTAAGGGATATGAGTGACAATGAGGATTTAAATGAAGGTAGGCTCATCACTAATGTGATGAATAATTAACATTCATTCACTCCTCTATAGGTAAAAACTAAGTAGAGAACTTTGAGGGAGAGGCCCCAAACCCTAGTGAAGGCCTTAATGATGGGATTATTTATAAAAAAGGAACCCTAAGTAGTAGAAAGAAAAGGTAATGAGGAAGACATCCTAACCTCAAATGATCCTTTACCTTTTGATGATGTTATTCAAGTTGGTGTTGAGGCTGCTATGCAAGCTCAGACCCCTAAAGAGAAAGAAGTAGTTTCATCAAACACAAAGACATTTTTTGATAATTTCATCACCCAACCACCAAGCTAAGGTGATTAGGGTGGATCTGAAGAGTTAAATAAATATGATGATAAAGTAGAAGAAGAGACATCATAGAGAATTTAAGGTGCCACCATGTTTGAGGTATTAATTGAATAAGAAGGCTTACAGGTGGCTCCAAAGGTACCATAAGACATCCCTTCCCCTACAAAGGTGTCAAGTATAGCACTAGAGGAAAAGGAATGTTTAAAGGAAGGTGGGGGAGAGAACCTGTAAATGGGTATCCCCACCCATATAGAATAAAATAAGGAATTAGATGTTCCAATAAGGATGTTAAGGAGGGTGATTCAAGAGATGTCACTTCAATTGAAGTACCATGAGGTCTTCTCCCTCACATTAGGGTCAATGACCCAACTCATAATAAAGTTATTGAGGCCATGACTGGTGAATATTTTCCTAAAGGTATCAAGGACATCAACATATCCTCATCCATACCTGAGGCCCAAATAAATAAACAAGGTGAAGTAGCTATGTAACCTTCCATCTAGTTAATGGAACAAGGAAGTTTGATTGAGAAGTTGATCAAGGAATCTCATCAGCCTACATCAGATTTTAATGTTTTGAAAAAAATAGAGTTGAGCCTAAAAAATAGCATGGATTGGATAAGGGTGGTGAGGAGAAAGATAGTGATGAAGAGATTGAACATTTTGTGTTAAGCCCACAACCAAAAATCATGGTTCTCCTTATGTCTATCACTCTAATGACACCACCCTTCAATATCTCAAGGCCATCAACAATGTCTACCACTTCAATAGGATACCAAACTAAACCCCTTCTCTAGGTCAAATGGTAGGTTAAGGAAAAAAGAGACATTATGAGTAAAATATGGGAGATCAACATAATGAATATCACTTAGGCACATAAGGCCAAGCCCCCTAAAAAGGCTAGAACACATTCTAGAACCACCTTTATTACTATAGGAAAAAAGAAAGTAGAGATAAATATTCTCCATTAGATTATTTGAAAAAGGATGTCCCCCTTAAAAGCTACACTATTTATATATATAATATGGGGGACCCATCAAGGAATGATATGAAACATAGCTCACGGGTTCTGGCTAACATGGTATCCCACAAAATGGATAAAGACAAGGCCACCATGGAGGAGTTAAATGCATAAAACCATGATATTATCTAGTAATTTTAAAATTTACTAAGTGATCTTAAGGTGGTAATTCCAACTATCATCATGGTTCCAAGTCCTCTCAATCTCTCCTTTGCATCACTCAACTCTAAGCAGATTGATGATTTAAAGACTAGAGGATGAGTAACTAAATACTAGAAACAAGACTTAAGCACTAGGGCTGAATAAATAACCCACTTGACATTCAAATTCTTCAGTGACATAGTGGAAAATAAAAGATATTGTGATTCCTATATGTTTTCCTATGAGGTAGACACCACAAAATGGGAGGAAGCTCAACAAAAGATGGAAGAGATCTATAAGATGAGCATAGATACTTTGATTGTAGAGAAAATCATTTCTCCAAATGATCATAAAAATCCTAGGGAATATCAAATAGAAATCAAGCATCATATGATGATGCTCAAATATGGAATCTTTGATCTGAAAAGAGAAGAACAGTCTCTCAAGACTATGCTAAGGGAGATAGATATCATGATAATGAAGATGGTGAGCCTTAATGTTACAAATTATTTTGGGGAGGAGGCAATATACACTTAACTAAATAACCTTATTTATGCACCATAATAATCCTTTGATGTCCTTAAGATAAAGCAATTCGTGTAACTTGAGAAATCTTATGACCAACTTAAGGAAGTCATTAGATGGAAACAAACCTTGCTTCAATGAAATTTTTCCTAGATTGAATAATATAGGGTCAAACTCAAATACCAATTAGGCCTATACTAAGGGATTCTCACCCTCATACTTGAGGAATATACCAAATACAAAAATATTTTGGCAAAGGATTCCATCATTCAGATTGATTATGTAACCTAATTGAATATTTTAGTTTCTTTTGAGCTAGTGCCACTTCACCTTTCTCTTCACTTCTCTTTTCTCTTCTCTTCCCTTTTATTTTCTCATTTCCCACTAAGAAATCATTTTACTTCACTCAATAGTGACATGTCCCTTTCAAGGTAGTTTTTGTAATGATGTACATAGGAAAGGGACATTTTTTTTGTTATGCAAGAAGACAAAGGTTTGTTTTATCTCTTGTAGGATCTACCTCCATGTAGATAACTAAAAATATAATGTTGACATGGAAGATCAATTTTCCATCATCACAAGAGAATGTGCATGATCCTAAGAATCATGTTTATTATAAGGTCTAACAGAATCCAAGATTGTGAAAGAATCTTCTAGCTAGAGCATCTTTAAGAATATGCTAGGCTTAGCTCAATTGTATAAGTAAATTGGGTATGTCCCTTTACAATGGTTGGTTAAATTTTTGAGTCAAGAGCTATAGCCTTAGAGAGTTATCACTATGTAAAAATTTTGGTGTCAAATTAATTTTTTATGTAAAATCATTGGAAAGATTTGAGAGCATTACATAATGTCTCCCTTGTTACATAACTTTCTTACACTATGTTGATCTATTATTTTTCTCAATACACATTATAATCATTTCTAATTCAACTGATAAATGAAATTGGCTATGGTTTCCATTATATTTCTATCACTAAAGTATAATGTTGTGTTTTGCATTCTTATTTGATTGGTGATCTAATGTATTCATCTTTATGGTGGTCATTTAGAGTGTATGTATAGATTATAAAATCTTCTCTGCTTTGAAATTTGGGAATAGGGTGTTGATAGCCTTTTAAGGATAATCCTAGGCTCACAGATTACATTAGAATGGGTTCTTGAAGGATATCACCTATGCATGATTTTTATTTCATATGTGTTGGGTATATGGTACATTTGTTGGTAAAGATGACATAGCAATTTATTTAAATTATTTTGTGCTCGTATATTAACTCTCCACTTTGAATCTCTATAAATTGATAGTTTTTGTCCTACCCTATTTTACTCTAGATACAACATGACCGCTACATATCCAAAGTGTTGTTTTCCTATGAGTGCATAAAAATTATATACTTATCATGAATTTACATTTATGTGTTAAAGATCAGTATTACAATCTCTTATTCATCCTTTTATTATTGAATATTCTATACAGTGGAAGTTTCAATCATATCCATATCTATCTATAGTAGCTTCTATCTGATCTAGAATATTTTCTCATTATATGTGACAACCCTTTTCAAGTGGTTTGAGCAAGTGTGGTTGTGTTTTAGTTAGATTTGTATTCCCTTGTACTAATGATCCCCATGAAGATTAAATCATAAAATTCCTTCATTTGAGTGAAGCTACCTTTTATGTATTGTCATCTTGGTTTAGGCAGAGATAGAAGTAGTAGGGAACTGACCATACCCTTGGTAGGTGCCTCCCATCATTTTCTACATCTTGGTCTAATCATGATGTCAAACCCATCTGTGGATACAATGACATATTAAGTAGGTTTCTCATCTTCACTTGTCACTCTCCTCAGGTGTGCAAAGCTAAGTAATAGGGGTGTATAATTGGGAACTATCATAACTTAAGCATAAATTTCCACCATCTAAAGTTATGATCTTTGATACTTTCAAACCTCCTCCAAAATGGTAAAATCTTGATAATTTTTATTGGTGGCATGATACTATAGGTCATTCTCACAAGTCTTCTCATGATTTTCACCATTTTCTTCTTTCTTCCTTATGTGTTCTACATTTCAATCTTGATACTATAATAAAAAAACATTATAAAGACTATCTTTAAGCTTCTCCAATTCAGTCTCAAAAACAACAATCACATCAAAATCAACTACCTAATGATCAACAACAATAATCTCATACATATACCTCATCCATTAGTTTTATTCAAACCATAGTTGATCCTTCTTCTTACACCAATAAGTAAAGGATATATAACATGAACAATTTTAAACATATCATTACATCCATTGAACCTCAACCTCTTAGGTCACATGAACCAAAAGAGTATGTAGTTCAAATGTCTACTCTAATGCATATCATACATGGTCATAATTTACCTCTTCATACCTCTCCTACCCATCATATGTCACATTCAAATTCCTTGAAATATAACAAACCAA
Organism: Torreya grandis; assembly: GCA_037957365.1. Taxonomy (NCBI): domain Eukaryota; kingdom Viridiplantae; phylum Streptophyta; class Pinopsida; order Cupressales; family Taxaceae; genus Torreya; species Torreya grandis. Next base: position 817,305 of record JARHVA010002338.1, read on the forward strand.
CATGTTTACATATCTCCACATGCACCTACCAACCTAATACAAATCATTTTAATGGTTCAATGTTACCTCACTCCAACTCACATATTGTGGAATCTTGTGATACTCATCCACATTCCACTTTAGACTTTGGAGCATCTTGTAATGCCCATACCTACATTCAATTAAACATTAGGTCATCTTTCAATGCCCACTCTTATTCTACAATGCATAATAATAACCAAATTTAGATTTAAGAAACCTTCTGAGACTTATATACTTGTATTTCACATACTCATCTTTGATACATATGTTATCGTAGATCTTACTTGCTCTTTTTTACTCATGTTTCTCTATGTTTATGCATTTTTATTCTTTTAATTTCATTTTTATACCATCATCATTTTCACCTTTGGGTTCTTTGGTTCTATTACACATATCTTTATGATTATTATTTCCCTTATTTAGAATTCACCCCCATGGGTTTCTATTTTGTGAGTTTGTAGTATAAGACCATGGATAGGACCTGGCCTTCCTCATAAAATACCACCTTTATTTCTTTTATCATTTTATTATTTCACATTTTTATTTTTGGCACCCCTATGGGTTTTTCTTTTGCGAGTTTATGATATAATACCATGGATAGAACCTGGCCCTCCTCACAAAATAACACCTTTGCTCATATTCTAATTTTAGTGTTTCAAATTTTGCTTTTTGGCACCCTCATGGGTTTCTATTTTATGATTTTTAGTATAATACCATGGATATGACCCATCCCTCATAAAATTACCATTTTTTGATTCTTTTTATAAGCTAAATATCATTGATTATTGTTCTCACCTTTAGTTTTTGCTTCTTTATGATAAGATGTAATTTTCACAACAATATATGTTAGCATGTTTTCCTCCATTTCCCTCATTCTTAGATAAGTAATCATTCTTTACTATCATTGTATCCCTTTTTAGCCCTTTTTCACATTTTTTTTGAATTTAAGTAATTCAAATTGTTCCATGTGTCACTCTTATTGATTTACCCTTTCTTTCACTCTACATTGGATAAAACAAGGTTGAAGTCAAGATAAAACTTTTATTTCACCTAGATTTATGAGAGTCTTAGACCCCATGCTCTTTAAATTTCTCTTTCTTAGAAACAAAGCCCCAATTATTCAAATGAAACTTATCTATAACACCCATTTTTGGTTTTCCAAATCCTTAGGGAGGAGTAATAGAAAAAGATGTCAAGAAAATTAAAATTCAAATCATTTGAAACAAAATGAAATGATATACAAAAGGTAACATATAAATCTCAAAATTCAAAATCACACCAAAATATGTGATTCTAAGCACATTTCTTATCTCTAATCAAATCTCAAACTGCACAGTTGACCTCACATAGAGTCTGGGTCCTTTGGGGTGTGGTAGGCCAGTAAATTAGAATAGGAACATTCAACAAACTCTGTGGTGATACCTACTTTCTGACATAAGTACCCAATATTCACAATATATTGATAGATTTATAAGGGGTCCCAAGGAATGAGGAACACATTATGGGGAGGTAGGTCCATTTTAATTTTCATGCACATAACTTTCATGGGATGATCTATAAACTTAATTTGTTTATCAAATACTTGTGTGGATAAGAGATGTTCTTCATAGTCCTTAATATTGAAAGTCCTCTTATTTTGACAAACCTAATTTGAGTATCTTGACTTCGATAAAGAGTTCCTCTACCTTGGTTTTTCCTTCATTCTCCCCTCCACCCATTTTATTTCCCCCTTGATAGATAAATTATGAATCCAAATTTGTTTTCCCTCTTCTATTATTCCTTCTTCTTCACCTCTTAAAAACATGCTAACATTACTTTTTTTTAGTTTTATATATACTTAGAGAAAAATAACATATCTGAGAAACTATGGATTACACTCTTACACCATTTATTCACCACACCACCTCATTGGATAACTAGTTATGTCATTAGGTAGTTATGTTTTCTTACATTATATCTTAAAAAAATCACTAAGTGTGTGTTTTTCATCCTTTATAAACTATTTGATTTTTATTTCTCCATCATGTTCTTATTTGATTTTTTGCAAACATCACTTATCTTACATATGACATTTGACATTATTCCATGTTTCTCTTTATATATATCTTCTTCATGTTTGTCTCAATATTTAATTACATTTAATTTTCCATATTTCATGTTTTTATTTTTGCCTATCTTATATGATCTTACTTTTTAATTTTTTACATATCTTTGTTCAAATTTTATTGCATTGATATTTCATGTATCATTCATGTTTTACATGCTTCCCAATGTGCTTTAGTATGTTCTACATTCATTTTTGTCATTTATGTTTTAAATACTTTACAACATGATTCAATGTGTTTTAAAATGATTTGTCATTCATTTACACTCATTTATCATTTATTTTCCATCATTTATCTTTCTTTTTCCATCATTTTTTCATTCATTTGCCTTCAATATTCTAGCCTTGCATTAACAATCCTGATTTGCCAATTTTTCCTAATACCCTCATATCTTTCCCTTGACTCATTTTACACTAATATATGCCTATATTTCTCGAAAAAATGATTTTTAGCTATTTTTTCACTAAATTTTATAGGCTCACCTAGTGTTTCTCACATTGGATGCCTTCACTTCTCTTATAGTCTAGTTCATTATCTAAAAAACTAAGGTAAGTAAAGGTATGTGTTTTTCAATTTGATCCTTTCATTTATATTATTTTTTTCTTACTACACTTTACTTAGCATCAACATTGTGTGTTATCAAATTTTATTCCTGAAGCACCATCTTGAGTTACACTTATATGAAACATGATGAGCCTAGAGTGGGGAATATGTATACACATAATATTTTCAAACTTTTATCACTTAGTGACACTTTGTAGACCATTAGTGCTTCATAATATTTCTTCCCCTTTTGCCATATACCATCTACACACTTGTATCCATAAACTATTTACCTTAAGCTTATTATTCTTAGTTGTACCCATTCCAATCATTTGTCACATCATTATCCTCATATCTCTTGCCTCATCCCCCTTTTTATAGTTGATTGTACTAGGTCAATCATGCCAGCCCTATATAGCTTTTATCCTCTGATCACTATACAAGGTTGATTGGGTTAACCCTATACTATTTTGGGGTATTTTTCACTTTAGAGTTTTTTATCTCTTTGGCCAACATAGCTTGGGACCTAGTGAATTTTCACTAAAAACATATAGGGTTGACTAGGTTAGCCCTGTACAGTTGACATATTCAAAATGATTTATGGTAAGATCCACCTATATATACAAGTACATTTCCAGCCATTTGAGAATAGAGAAGTGAAGAAGAATAAGTATGAATGAACATCTGATTATTGACCATTCTACTTGAGGAATATAACTTAGGGTTCCATACTTTCTTTGGAGATATGGATCTTGTCTTATGAAGAAGTCTTTTGTATGCATATATAAATTGTGTAGCCTAGATATTTTTGTCTTTGTTATCCTTACATACCACAATAATATCTTGTGAAACACCTTATCAAAGGGAGAGATTGAGGCTTGATGGGTTCATCTTCAAAGGTAAGTATTCCTAACTTTATTTCTCCTTTGTAAGAGTAGATAGATAATTTAGTTATGCTTCATTTCCATGAATTAGGATTTTGTATACATTGATGTGAGTATATGGCTTGTATGCATGTTTAGCTTATTTTTTTTGTTTTTAACCCCCACTTTGTGCCACAAGATTTTGGTGAGCACTAGATTATATTTACTTTCTTCTTATTAGAATAAGTGAATTATCAAAACCCAAGATCCCCTTAGGGTTATTATGTGAATGTGTTAGTTTGGATGCTTTATAAACCTCTTTATCATAGTGTATTGTGATAAGTGATCCCATAATCAAGTCTAATCATGATTCCACTTAACAAATCTATTTCCAATAAAAAGTGTAGGTATGCTCTATCTTCTCTAGGCTAGGATTGATTTATATACATGATGCATTTATGATTCCATATAAAACTAATCAAAGTAATTGACACTTGAAAAATTTATTTGTGTAATAAAGATGTGTCATAGTGTAAGGTCTTGTGGTAACAATAATCTATTGATAGTGCTACTTGGGAAGATTATGATGATTTTTATAGGCTATTTCTAAATTTGTTTACATGATTTGAGACATGATAATATGTTTTTAAATTCTGTTAAACTCTTTTGATATTCAAAACTATTGTTTGAATAAGTGTCCTTAAGATGATGACTAGTTTTATGGGGTTAGGATGTTACATCCTAATTTCACCATATAATTTATAACTATTAAATCCATGGATTAATATGTTTATTAGTTAATTATTATTGATTTTATTGGATCTTGATGACATATACTATTATGGGATAGTGATATTATTGATTAGTATACATGATGTGATAGTTGTATTTTATTATTATGTACATTATAGATATGTATTTGTTAGTTTTACATCATTAGTTGATATTTATGATGACTCAGACTACCTACCTACGTATTGTGAGGTGGATGCAGGATAGATCCTACCCTCATAACTTAAAAAGGGAGATCATCATCAGAGAAGATGGAATAGATGGGATAATTGAGGGAATGACAAAGTAAATTACTATTAACCCTACACACACAGTAGATTTGAAAATGTTATATGCATAACATATTTTAAATGTTAGTGTGTAGTTAAGAAAATATGTTGTGATTATATTTGTATGTGGATTTAGTTCTTGTTTACATAAGATTATTTTACTTATAATTGTTTATATTTTTGAGAATAAATCAAAAAATAGATACTTAATTTCTATATAGATACTAGCTATTGTAGATATGATTATCTTGTAATAAGAAGAAATTATTGAATTAATATCTTTTAGTTAAATAAATAATTATCATTTTTATTATTGATTTCATGGAATTTGAATTATCTTATAATACTAACCTTGAATTAATGTAATCTAAATTTAGTCTTGAAAATACATGCATGAAATTACATTTAAAGTTAGAAAATAGATATTATTATTTAATTGGACAACATAGCCTTTTGTTGAAGATAAAATGGGAAATAAGGCATAGTGTTTTAAATAAACAAATTAATTTTTTTTAAATATTAATTATGAAATTTGAGTTAAGGAAGAGTATAGATTTTAGATAAAGAAATAATTTTAGTTAACGTAATAGAAAGAAGAGTAGGATGCTACACATCGTAGGGTTAGCTAGGAGAAGAAAATCATGAAAAGTGTATGGCACAACATAATGAAGGGAAAAGAGTTTTATATATTAAATAAGATAAAAATTAGAAAGAGACACATGGAAAAGGAGAAAAGAGGTGAATTTGGAAGATTGAAGAGTCAAGAGGATTTGGAGAGAGAGTTGGAAAAAGTAAGGAAGATGGACGTATTCTTTTTCTAAGCAAATCAATACAAAGTTGGTTTTATTTTTATGTTTTAGTATGGATATGGTTTTAATTTTTTTTTCAAAATCTTTTATAATGGACAATGTTATAAAAAATAATAGACTTAGTTTTAATATATCTATGGGCAAAGTCTTAATTTTAGCCAACTAAATACATTAGTGAGAAACATCCTTCATACTAAGTGAATCATAGAATATTTATTAGACTCGTTTCACTCAATTGGTCTATGTATTAATGATTTAGGAAGTGTTATAAAATATAGTGTCCTAGTTATTATTTATATTAAAAACTCAGTCCAAGAACCTGATTTGATTCATATAAATGAGTTGTAGAATAGTTTTAGACAATTTCTATATTAAAACACCAAGTTTTAGTTTATGGCCAACATTTTTAAGTGTAGGTTGCATTATAAATTTCCCATTTGGGGCCTGTATTTCATCTTGTAGACCTACATTCCACTTATTCAGATCTGTATTTCATTTAGATAGGTCTATGTTCCACTTATTTAAGTTATCATTTCATATATATATTGTCAGCATTTTACTATAATGGATTTCATTTCACCCTTTTGGGATGCATTCCACTTAAACATGGTTGCATTTCATTTTATTGAAATCATGTATTTATTATTGTGGTCTTAGTTCATCATAAAAATACATATAATATTAGACCTGCATCTTGATATAAATGGAAAATTTTCCCACTAAATGAGATTGATCCACATAAAGAGTAGCACTTTATACATACAAGTGGTTGTGTATTATATTTAGATGGTGTTGTAAACTATTATCTATTATTGTATCTTATTTATTATTAAGTAACATCAACAAATTATATTCTCCCTTTGGAACAATGCCTCACACTATCTAACAACATCTCTTTGTATATGTATAATGTGTAAATAAGTATTTTTATACCATCATATTTATGGATAATAACATCTTTTTTTATTAACTTGTTTGAAATATTTTTTAGACTATGATTTAGGATAACGTATTTAGATATTTAAGTGATTTACATATTAAATTAAATCTATCCTAATTATTTATACATACCTATAGTAAACAAAATTTAAATATGCATTTGGATTTCATGAAATAATTAATATGTTTGAAATGGTGACTGAATCAAATCAGATTTACATAGAACCCAATTATGGAAAAATAAGAAATTGATTTGAGTAGAACCATATTTGTGAACTCAGGGTCTCATATACATAGCCCATAGTTATGTAAATTATGCTTATATTTTTAGATTAAGAAAAATTATGTAAATCATAAAACTCTCAAGGGGTTATAAAATTAAAATATTAGGGGTGAAGTATACATTTCTTAAAGGATTGAATAAAAGTATGTTTATAAATTAAATGGTCCTTATATATAATAAATGTTAGTTCATTATGAGCATTAAATCATGATGTTGATTAATGAAAATGTGTGGTTTATGCTAAGTTTTTAGGAATTCAATTTAAATTATATTATTTTGCAAAATAGACCAACTTGTTATTCAAATATAAGCCTAGTTATGACTAGAACTAGATCTGTAGTTTGTTTAAATAGTATGTTACTAGTAATTAGAGAGAAAATTATGATATTTTATTAAAACATACCTAGATGGTATGACCTTGTATGATATTTATTTTGGCATATTTGTTATTAAGTAAATAATATGTTTTTAGTTTCATTAAATTCATTTAATGGATAAAATGTATGGTTATGATTATTTCATTCTCATTCCAAGTATAAGATAAATATGATTGAATATTTAAGTTTATACTATGTTATAAATTAACATATTATATTCCACATTGATTATGTTAATTAGTTAGTGAGATGGACTTTACTAGCCTAGGTAGCAACACCAATGTTGGATGTAGATAATCAGATCAAGTGGTGTGTTATGAAATTGATTGATCTGGGTGATCATATGTTACTTAAAAACTTTGTTCAAAGCAATGTTAAATATACATTATCATTTCATATGTTTGATTTATATGTTGTGTGATATCAATTTATAAATGTATTTTTTTATGATACACATCATGTAGTAGAAATATTACAACACATCTAGTATTAGCATGTCTCTATAGATTCTCACACCATTCTATCTACCTATCTATGAAGGGAGGGTCATTCCCTAATAGGGGATTTTTTGGGGGATTGATGGTCCATGGTTGGTGTGAAAAATCACTCAAATGATTATCTCCCTCCTGATTGTAGTACTTACTTGGGGACTACACTTGAGATTATCAATGATACACATGTTGGTGTGACTCAAGCACCAAAGAGCTTAGTATCTATTTATTTAATTAGGATGAAGTCCTGAAGGAAATCTAAATGTAATAATATCTTTTTATTAAACTTGAATAGAATTTGTTGTATTATGGGACAAAACATAGTTGTGTCCTAATGTAATTACTTTCCTTGAAGATGTAAAAAGTTATATTACATTTCAATATTTGAATTTGGAATTGTTATAGTTCTAAATTATTATTTTCATAAGTGGTTGACTAAATTTTTGTGGATTGAATGTTAATTATTTAGATTTTTTTTAAAAATTATTGCATTATTCTAAGTGCAACTTGAGGGGTTGTAATAGAATGTTGGAAAATACAATAAAGTATAATAGGTGCAAAGGCCTAAAAGAGCAATTTTGATTGTAGATTGAACCTTCTCAAAAAACCAATAAAAATTATTGGTTTATTATTTCAAATAATATATATTTCACCTTTAAAATTTTTTAAATAAGATACTTAGATAATCTAAGAGTGACAACTTTCCTTCAATAGACCTATAAGTTTATTACACAATCATGTAGTCTTGTTTCAAGAGATGGATCAAGACTGTGGTTATGTGGTAAGTCTTTAAGTGTTTTAATACTATCTAAATGTATTTACAAGTCAAATTTTATTGTATTTTTTCTTCTAAAAGTTTCATAAGGTATGCAAATTAGGTAACAACAAGAAGGAGGTCCTTTTACTCAAAATTGACTTGATCCATATACACATACAAGTCTACATACTAAAAAGCATGAAAATGTGTATTTTTGTATTTAATATATAATTTTGACATTTATGAGTTGTGTAATAGGTATTATAATATGTTTCCATAGAGTATGGAACCCTTGAAGAAGGAATAAAAGACAAAATTAGGACTGTTAGGGTCAGATTGGCCTAACTGACCATAAACCCTCATGATGGCAAAAACATTGTTCCAAAGCTAGTGTAGGGGTAAAAAATAGTATAATCCAACTATAACATATCATGGAGTGTATCAAAGAATTCTGTAAGGTGTTTTGAGACAAGAAATTGGGAAAATTTGGTGTTTTATGTTAATAGGCCTACAAGTGTGAAAGTTGACATGGCAACTCAAGAATAGTGGTTTAGGATGCTCATAAAAACATTGAAAAATTAAATGGGACCAAAATTTATTAGGTATTATTGAAGACCCATATACACTAAAACTTGGAAGCATTGAAAAGAGGTTGGAAGTCCTAGTATTTATGAATGATTACTAACAAGATATACACCTCCCAAGCCACCTAGAATGTTTAAATGACTCAATGACTATGTTTGTTCTTCAAATAAACTAAAATTAATTTTTTTGGGTATTAGGATGATCTAAATGACGTTTATAGGTCTTGAAACTACTTTAATAATCAATTTTGTGGCACATGTGAAGGGTAAAAGATATAAATATCATAGAAAGGGTTGTTACAAGTCTAAATGTAAGAGTTTGGAGTGTGTGTAAGTGTCTAAATAACTATACTTTAAAGCATTTAAAAATGATTTCATGGAATTAGGAGAGGTTTCTCATGAAACTAGACTTGATTGAGATTGTCACCCTACTTGCATACTAGAATTAAGACTATATACATGTTGAGGCCATATGGATAGTTTAAAGAACACAATAGGGAGTCTTAGAGAATGATAATTCACCTCAAGATACATTTCATGAATATTAATTTTTTTTATGTACTAGATAAATTATTACACCTCAAGTCAATAGAAGAAACAAGTCTACAAGTCTACAAGATCAAACTTAAGGCTTCTCAAGTATGAAATAGGTGTTACCAAGGGTGATGAGATTTGAATACAATCTAGGACTGAAGGAATACACAAAAAAGGATTTTCAAGGTATGGTGACACATATAGAAAAAAATGATGAAATAAGAAGACCAAGTGTCAATCCTATAAGTTGTAACTTCCTTTTCAAGTGATGAGTTATAACTCAGCCAAAATCCCTATGCCACCTTGGAGATCATGATCTTAGCAAGCAACACAAGTTAAGAAGGGGTGATAAAATAACTCTTCAACTTCTCTTGGCATTTTTAACTAATCCATGTAATTTTTATAGCCATTATTGGTTCTTGACACCTCTTTCCTCTCTCTTATTTCTCTTATATGTATTTCATTGTTTGGCATTGTAATAGATCCTCAACCTAAGTATGGTGAAAGCCTAGTCATGTAAAAACTTGTAATTTCCTTTTCTATGAATACAAGATGATTTACAACCCTATTAATGCTACAAATTGTGTATATTTCATGGTTAGTTTATGAATGTTAGTAATAACATCATATCTATCCTTCATTTATCTTATATCCTTACCTATTTGTAGGTTATAATCAAATTATTAGGTGATATGGAGTGTGGTACATGGTCATGCATTAGCTAAGTGTGAAAATCAATTCATTAGTGTCTCCTATGAGACCTTTTGATCATCCCCTCTTAAATTATTGGTTTTATTTTCACCTTCATATTGAAACACTTATGCTTAGAGTCTTATATTGAGTTAGTGTGATAGGTTTCAGTTTTTTTCATGCTCTTAGTGAAACAAAAGCAAGTGGAGGGAGTTAATTTTGGTGCATCACCTCCCTTTTTATTGTTTTCAATATTTCTCTCTTTTCCCTTATAAGCAATAAGCTTAATTGTAGTTTGAAGGTGAAGTATCAAAGGATCTATCCCTATCTATAGATTTAACTCATTTATTAGGCCACTCACAACTTATAGGTGTCTCTATGCCATAACCTAAGTGAGGAGGCTTAAAAAACCTTCTCAAGGGTGAATTTTAGTGTGATATTAGTTTTAGAACTCTCGTTGGGACAAGTATTTTAATTAATTAAAGATTTATTAGTGATTATATTTAATATATCAACCTTTGAAGGCATGAACGCAAGCATCAATGGCTACTCCAAGTGAACCAAAATTGGTATAAGTAGTCCAAGTGTCTGAAAATCAAAAATTGATATGTATTATAATCACTCATTTAGTCAAAATGTATACTCTATGCCTTCACATTATTCATATCCGATTGATAACATTCATGGATTTACCCCAAGTGGATCTCAAAAAACAATATACCAACTTTATCAAGGTTATCAATAGACATACATGCCCTCTCCCAATACAACTCAACCTTCTTGGTAGCATACTTATCCCTCTATTCAACCTTGTCAAAGATATGTTTATAACACTCAATCCTTATTAATCTTCAACAAACCCTTTTAGACATTGAAATATAAATGAGGGATCTTGATAAAGAAAAGGAGATTTACCTAATTCTCTATAACCCTTACACTCATAATTAAAGAAATAAAATGATGAGGTATTTAGTGTATTTGACTAAGTATATGTGGGAAAATATTAAGATAAATAATAAACAAATTCCAATCAATGGTGTGCTAAACATAAGGGGCTTGATTCAGTGTATGAAGAATAGGTTATTTCTTGAATAAAGGTACAAAATTCAATACCATTAGTCTCATGTTCTCTCTCCTACTATAATTCAACATTTTTATGCTCCTAACTTGATCCATATTTAAATATACCATTAAAAAGGCTTAAGTATATTTAATATTCATCCACTCTTCCTCAAGAAGTCACACCAAGATAAATCCCAATTTTCTCAAGTCTTTCACCCACCCCTCAAGTTAAACTTATCCATGAAATTCAAGATACATAATAATTGATAGAGTTATTAGGGAGTGGAAGGAAAATAATGGATTATCCTTAATATAATTTCCTTCTCCATCTCTCCAAAAATCCTTCAATGTACCTAACCCTCCCAAAATCCTAATTTAGAAGGACACTATATAAAGTTTCAATCAAGCTAGTGTGTTATCTTTCCCTCCCAACCCCTTCTTTCATGAAGGATATCATATTTTATTTATGGTAGAAATGAGCCTTCAGTTGAAAAGGATATATTTTCAATAAAGGATGATGATATGGTTGTCCTTGAGAAGAAAAATTAGTTAGTTGTAAGTGAACTTTAAAAAGGCTATGATAAGAGTAATTCAAGTGTGTATGATGAAGATATTCTTCTTGTAATTCCTCTTTCTCAAGAATAAATAATATTAGTCTTCAAGGATGAGGTGAAATATGATATTTATGGAATATTACAAGGTAACATGGTGTCAACCTCCAATCAAAGTGACAATCTTGAGGAATATGAAAAAGAAGATTTTGATAATGTATGACAATAATTGTACCATAGTTTCATGGAATAAGTTGAGTTTCTTGGAAATCATGTGATCTATTTAGATCATGAATATGAACCCCAACATAAATTTGAAAATATTTATATCCCCCTATGAGAATACAATTTAGGGTTAGTAGAAAAGAATCATGATGAATTGAACCTTGGGTGGGCATAAAAACTTCCATTCTACATGGAAGAGGAGGAAGACCAATCTAGTTTTCATGGATTGAATATTGATGACTGGGTTAATTATGATCATTCAATAGTTTATCAAGTTACAAATGAGTATGAGAGGAATATTATTGAAGACACCTTGGTCATCAGCCTTTTTGACCCTCATGAGCAAGATGAAATTTTGAAAAAAGTTGTAGTGGCTTCTAGTGAGTAAGAGATAGAGAAGGAAGATGCAAACTTGCATCTATGTCATGATTCCATTTATGATTTTTAATAATTATGTAGGTATATTATCGATAGAGAGAATGGTAAGAATTAGATTGTAATTGGAATGCTTTAAAGTGATCAAGAATAATCTTCCTTTTTGAAGAGCTATAAATATTTTGTTCAAACTTGGATAGTAAATATGTAACCCATGAGGAGAATGCTATGATGGTTGTATTGGATAATTAACATAATTAAAACATGAATGAGAAGGATATTGAAGAAAACTTCTTGGTTTCTATTTTTGTTTAATCTTATGAATAAGTTAAAGATGGCCTTAATGACATGTGGTAATCCTATTTTGACATGTTCAAGGAATTTGATCATTGAAATAGGTTTCACACCTATAGAAGGACAAAATGAAGTTGTTAAGAAGTTAAAAGATCTTAGAAAGCCAACATATCCTTAAATTCATCACCAATAAGTTTAATTTTATGATGTATCAGGCCATGAAAGAGATGATACTCCTCAAAGTGAGAAATAGGTAGAGCTTAAGTATCAAATATAATTTGAGGTTGTTGTTACCCCCATGAGTCAAAGTGTGGTCACATTGGAAGTATCTCTCATTGTTCAAGAGAATCATGAGGTAAGTTATAAAATATAAGAGGAATTTATATTTATAGGATACATATGTTTTTTTAGTGATCTTTAAGATAGGATAAAGACATTGAAAACCAAGGAAAAGGTTCATAGAGAAAACATAATTTTCCAAAAGTAGCTTGCCCATCACTCCAAGTCATCTCACGGAAGAAATCTTAGAAATTTTCATTTTGATCTAGGAGGATCAAACCTTAAATATTAGTTGTGTATATTAGTTTCTTGTTTTGTTTTCTTGAAGTGCTTCTTAGCACAATGTTAGGATTGTTTAGTTTAGTTATCTTATTGGTGTGTTTTATTATTTTCTATTATGTGTGTTGAGGGTAGTCAATTTTTTCATCCTTCTCAAGAGGATTGGCAATCAATTCTCAAGGTCTATTCCAATTTGTTTGTATTTGAGGTGACACCATAGATCAATGGATGAAATAAGGCTACTATTATAGATGAATAACAAGCATGCAATCTTAGGAGGTCACCAAATATGTTAGTCAAAATTAGATACCATAGGTGAGTAACATTAAAAAAATGATAGCTAGACTTGTTTAACTTTGTTGATATACCTTGAAGGTTCTTATCTTATTCCAAACTTATCTTGTCATGGTGAAAAGTGGTGGTGATTAAGATTATATAAGGTGGTATAGTAGAAATGATAAATCATGTTACTCAAATTATTAACCAATATCCATTATTTAACCCTTTATAAGGTTTTTATCATGTTTTAAGGTAATTTTGGAAAATCTAAGGTAATTGATATATTTGTCTTCTGTTTGTCTAGACATCTCAAATGACAAATCTACATGTTTCAAGTTGATTTAGAAGTCAAGCAAGGTATTTTATGTCATTTACACTTGTTCAGGAACATATTTTCTCCCTCTTTCCCATACCCCTTGTCAATATGTCAAAATATTACTTATTTAACATATAACCCACTCATAAGATCTCTTTGTTTTATTGTATCACCTTCAAAATATAGTGTAACATGAGAAAATGTAAATTTGAATAAGAGTGTACATTAAATTTTCATAAATCATGTTAGAGAACTCCATGATAATCTCATACAGGGATCTAATAAGGCACTTGTTGAGTGATCAACTTCCATTACATGAATATTATGTTTTGATGATTTTTTAAGGTTTTTATGCATAATTAAGGCATATAAAAATAGGTTAATTAGGTTTCAGGGTTATAAATATTCCCCATAACATTATACATTCTCTAAAAATCCAAAACAATTTTTTATAAGAAGTGATAGACCCTATAAAGGAATAAAACCTTCTCATTCCTTCATCTAGTTTCTTGGCAGCCAAAAGAAGTTAATTGGTTTGAGAATAGTATACATAAGAGAGATAGAGAGAGATTTGGATTGAAATTTACTAGGGTTAGATATGGTATATCATTCCTTTAAAATTATAGGAATTATTTCTTGGTTTTAAGGTCTATGTTTTATAAACAATCATTAACTAAATAATGTGTCGTTAAACCCTCCTAAAACCCCATAAGAATGATTTTTCTTGTCTTAGTGAGTTTTAAAGATTATGGATGAAAATGGATAGTTTTTGGATCTCCTAAAGGGTATGTAAATTCATCCCAAATAATATTTCACCATCATTTGGCACTATGAGTAGTTAACATAGTAAAAATGTTGTGTTTTGTTGTTTTTGAAGATGACAAGTAGGGTTTTGAAGCTATGATGTTCTCAATCATGGAGGTAGTTGAATTTGGAATGAAATAATTTTGATATATTATATGAATCCTCATATATCCTCTTAAAATATCATACAAGTATCAATGGGGTTAAATGTCAAGGAGATTAACAAGGCATGCTAACCGAACGACTATGCATAAAATTACATGTAAGTGGTTATGAAAAGTACATAGAAAAGGAAGAATCATCATGTTGTATTGAGTATTTGAGATATAAATATCATAAAATTCCATGGTAATTATGTGATAGTGGTGAATAAAATGAATAAGTGATCCGATCCATCTAAATGGTGTTTTGATTAAGGATCTTGTTGTAGGATGTTTTAGTCTTGTTATATCTTTAAAAAGTAATGTTGCTTATAAGTTGTGTTCCTTAATAAACCAATAAGAACATTAGTTTATTTTTTATATTAGTTACCTATAAAAATTATATATATATATATATATATATATATATATTTGATGAACCCATATTATAAAAATCTCTAGTAGAGTATTGCAAGTGGTATCTCATTAATAATTGTTTTTTGAATTCTCTCATAGGGTTTCATGTATAAGTACATAGGTAATAGGCCTAAATAATGAACAAGAGTATTAGTGTTGAGATAAAATAAGATAAAATTTCACATAAATAACCCTTAAATTACTATTAATCATACAATTAGTGGATGCAAAGACCAAATGTGAACCAATAGTCTTCAAGGACAAGAGAGATAGTCTTATGAGCAAACAACCTTAAGGTTTTGAGAGGTAGTACACATGAGATATACATAGAGGTAATTTATGGTAGAAATAGGAGACTCTCAAAAAGCCTCCATCAATGAAAAAAAACCTTAAGATCATTCTTGGAGTAAAATTATAGGTCACAGACCTAAGATAATTAATCGAGTGTCTACAAACAAAACTCTGTGTGTGGAAACATTTGAGATGTTTTAAGGAAGACTTGGACCTTGTAAATTTTTCATAAAGGTAAATTAGAAGACTAAATGGATTAGATAATTAATAAACATGTCATCAATGGCCTAAATAAAAGTGAATGTATACTTATAAAAAAATGCCAAAATCTTGCAAGGAAAGAATTATCCTGAGTTCCCAAGGCTATCTTTCCTAGACCAAGACATGTAAGAGAGAATAGGAAATATGTGTATCAAGTTCAAATTCTATCACTAATGAATTCCCAAGGCTCATAAATAAGGGAATGAAATAAAACATAAGAAAGTATAATAGGTGTAAAGGCCTAAAAGAGTAATCATGCTTTTAGATTCAACCTTCTCAAGAAAACAATAAAAAAGATTGGTATCATGTTGCAAATAATATCTATTTTACCTCAAACATGTCTTGAATAAGATAATAAGAGAATCCTAGAGTGATGATTTTCCTTCAATAGACCTAAAATTTCATTCCACACTCATATAATTTTATTTCAAGAGCTGGATAAAGTCTATGGTTATGTGGTAATTTTGTGAGTGTATTAATACTATTTAAATGTATTGAAAAGTCAAATTAAATAATATTTTTTGTTCTATAGGCTTCATAAGGTATGAAAGTTAGGTAACAATAAGAAGAATGCCCTTTTACTCAAAACTTGCTTGTTTTGTATACATTTTAGGTTTGCTTATAAACAAGCATGGAAATATGATTTATTGTATTTAAAATATAATTATGAGGTTTTTGAGGGGTGTAATATGTCATGGTATATGTTTCCACATAGTGTGTAACCCTTGAATAAAGAATAAAAGACCAAAATGTGACTATTAGGGTTAGATTGGATTAATTGTCCATAAACCCTCATGATGGCCAAAGTATGGTTCCAAAGTTATTACATGGATAAAAAATAGGAAAATGCCACTATAACATATAATTGATGTCTATCATACTTATTCAAGGTGTTTTGAGACCAAAAAATGGGCAAATTTGGTTGTTTGTGTTAATAGGCCTATCTCAGGTGTGCAAGTTGACATGGTTGCTTGAGAAGAGTGGTTTGGGATGCTCAAAATAATGTATACAAATTTTATGGGAGAAAAAATATGTGTACACATACTTATTCAAGGTGTTTTGAGTCAAATAATGGGAAAATTTGGTGTTTTGTGTTAATAGGCCTATCTTGGGTGTGCAAGATGACATGGGAACTCAAGAAGAGTGGTTTGGGATGCTCAAAATAATGTTGGAAAATTGTATGAGAGAAAAAATATCTTATGTATTATTGAAGACCCATATACACTCAAAATTGGTGGCATTGGTTAGAGGTTTAAAGTGTACATGGAAGGGTAAAAGGCATAGAAATGGCCTAAAATGGGTTGTTAAAGGTCTAAATGTAAGATTTTGGAGTGTGTGGAAGTGTCTAAACAAGTGGATAAGATCTCATAATCATGGGAATAGGTATGATTACCCTTTACAATAATTTTCAAATAATTCCATGAAACTAGGAGAGGCTTCCAAGTAAGGTAGACTTTAGTGAGATTGTCACCCTATTTGCATATTAGAATTAAGACTATAGACCTGTTGAGGCCATATAGACAATTTTAAGAAGATAATAGGGAATATTGGAGAGTTATAATTCACATAAATCCACATTTATTGAATATTATAAGGTTTAAGGTCTAGATAAAGAGTGACACCTCAAGTCAATAGAAAGAATAAGTTAAAAGTCTACAAGATCAGACTTAATGTTTATTAAGTATGAGCTAAGTGTCACCAATGGTGATGAGATTTTAATGCAATATAAGATAGTAATTATATGTATAAAAAGAGTTTCAAGCCATGGTGACACATATACAATCCAATGATGTAAGAATAAGGTAAGGTCTCAAGCTTTTAAGTTGTATCTTTTCAAGAGATGAGTTATAACTCATCAACCAAAATCCCTATGCCACCTTGAAGATCACGATCTTAACAGAAAACACATGCTAATAATGGGTGATATAACTAATATCCAACTTATCTTGAAACTTGTAACTAATCCATGATAGTTTTGTATCCATAATTTGTTCTTAACACCTCTCTCCTCCCTCTCTCTTCTTCTTTCTCCTATATGTATTGCCTTAGTTGTCATTATAATGGACCTTCAACTTTAGTATGGAAAATACCTTCTCATGTAAACATGTATATGCATATAATATAATTTACATCCTTTTTAATTCTTCAACTAGTGTATATTTCATGCTTAGTTGATGAATGTTAGTAGTGGTTTCATATTTCTCTTTCATTTTTCCCATCTCCTTACTTAATTATAGGTTATAGTAATCCTAGTAGTTCATATGGAGTGTAGTGCATGGTCATGAATTTTATAAGTATGTATTTTACTTAATTAGTGTCTATTATGATACATTTTGATCATTCCCTCTTATTTATTATCTTGATTTGTGCCTTTATACTGAAATACTAATGCTTAGAGGCTCATATTGAGTTATTGTGATAGGTTTAAATATTTGTTTGTATTCTTAGTGCATCATAGGCAAGTGGAGGGTGTTATGTTGGTGCATCAAATCCATTTTTATTATTTTAATTAAGTTCTACCCTTTTTCCATTGTAATAAATAGTCTTAGTTGTATTTTTAAGGTGAAGCATCAAGGGAGATAACTCTATCTAGAGATTCACCTCATTGATTATGTCACCCATAGCCTAAAGGTATCTTCATTATATCACCTAAGTGAAGAGGCTTGAAAAACATCCTCAAGGGTTTAATTTAGTATTATAACACAAGCTAAGTACATCATTTATTTTTTATTTATATATCTACCATAGTTTTATTTTCCATATTTAGAGTATCTTAGCATAATAAATTTAGTGTATGCTTATATCTAAGTTTAGCATCTAATTGGCTTGATATAGATATAGTTATCACCCTTTTGAAATTTTATTTATATAAACCCATTTTAACATATATATATATATATATATATATATATATATATATATATATATATATATATATATATATATTAGGGTTAAATGATAAGGTATTAGGGATAATGGTAGGAGAAGATATTTGAGACCCTTCCGAAAGGGGTTATAAATAAAGGACCAAAAGACCATGGTGGTGAGATATAAAAACTTTATAAATATTTATCCATTTTGGAAAATTATAAAAGGTAGGATATAGAGAATATAAAGGAGACTCTTCAAAATTTTAAAAATAAAAGAGATATGACTAAATTAGGGGTAAGAGATAGTTCATGTAGAGTATGCCAGAGTTTAAGATAGTTATGGATGTAATCTGGCATTGAGGTCATAATTAATCTATTCTTTATTTTAATAAAAAAATTATATAAATATTTAAAGTGTTTGTGTGTTTTTAGTTTTTTTGTAAGAGGGTAAGTGAACTATAGGCTATGTGGATTAACACCCTTTCATTGGGAATTCAATCCTTGACACTAAATCAACTATTATCAAATAATATTTTGAATCATGTTAAGTGGGAAATGAATCACCTATGTAGTATTTTAAGTAGAATACTTATGGTATTATTGAAATAATCCATTATTAAAGATGCCACAAGAAGAGTTACTAGAAGATGAGCTTTAGCTACATAAATTTTAGGTAGATTGGAGGACGTTCTAGATGATTTGTGTGTTGTATGAACATACTTGGATGATGTAAAAGAGGAATAATGATGATTTTCCATTCCAAGGAATTATTGGATTGATTATTAAGACATACCTCACACTAAGAGGCTAGAAGGTGCCAAATAAATAAAAACCATTAGATAATTTGAAGGTACTACAAAGGAGGATAATGGTGAAAGGATATTTAGAGATATATCACATAATGGTAATGACTCTAGGATATAATTACCTTTTTATATATAATTTTAAACCTAGAATAACTAGTTGATTGGATGAATGATATAGAATAATAGTTTTAATATGAGGACATATTTGACCCTGATCTCATGAAGATGGTGTAGACAAAGTTGAATGGGCACACATCATTATGGTGTAAGGATGTCTAAAATGAATTATATCAGAAGGGTAAAGAAAAGATAAGAATATAAGGATTAATTATCATTAATATAAGGGGAAAATTATTATTGAATATTACTAGATGAGTTGTTTAGGAAACTCTAGAGCCTAAGATAGAATGAGATGTTAGTTAAGAAGTATACTAAAGAGTTATATTAGATTACTATTGTATTTTTCCATATAAAAGTTGATAATTAAGGACTCACATGATATATTAGTTTATTTCACCTTGGGATCTAATAATAGTTCAGTTTGTTAAGGATCCAAACTATTTATGAATCCTAACAGTTGATTCTTAAGGTGGAATAAAATTTGTCATGTATGAAACTAAATTTTTTTTTGTTCAAAGGAAGATCAAATTTTAGATAAATATGAGATGCTAGAATAAACCCATCAAGATATAACATGGAAGTTTCATAAACATGTCATGCCCATAGACAAAATTAGAGTGGGGCATGAGGATTTGAGTAAGGAGGCACCTAAGGAAGAATTATATTTGGTAGAGGGAGAGGATAAATATTCTTAGGGACATGATTCAAATCTGGAAAATAAGGGAATTTATATTTTGGATTCCCTCAAGCTCAAAGTGAATGGATTATAATAATAATGTAGGTTCACATATCACTCAAGGGGATACATATTCCATGGGATTAGTAAATCATATAGAATATCCCAATAATGGAGAGACATTAATGAATAAGAGAGTTATGTCAAGGATTCCAAATTAAATTAAGGAAATAATAAAGAGGAGGAACTTATTCTAAACCATATGAAATTCAAGAGGAAAGTGTTACAAGATGATAATAAACAATGGTAATATGGATAATTTAGTCTCTATAAATATGGTAAAAAAAATTGGGTTGAAAAACTCTGCACATTAAAACCATATAGGTTTTCATGGTGGTATAGGTTTCATCAAGGGCTCATCAATGAGAATTGTTTGGTAAAGTTCAAAATATGAACTTATAATGATTACTTTTGGTGTGATGTGATGCCCATGGATGTATGTCATGTATTTTTGGTAAAGCCTTGGATAATTTACCATAAGGTTTTACATGAAGTGTGTGTAAATAATTATCACCAGGAAAAGGATGTTAGAAAGTATACTTTTATCCCCTTGAAGTATTAAGAAGAAATAGGGTGAATAAGTGTGTGCATGAGAGTGTTAGTAGTTTTATTAAAAGTGTTCTTAAGATAAGCACAAGAAGGATAATGTTATGAACCAATATAAAATATAATGTAAGAGGATGGTATAGAAAATAGGAAAAAAACTCTAAGATATGCCACCACATGAAGTGAAATAATTTTTAGAACTCACTGACACTGTGTCAAGTAACTTAGCTAATGAGTTTTCACTAATGAAAAATCTCATCCATCACTTGAATCTGATTCTAGGATAAAGTGTGCCAAAAAGGGTCATGCATAGGATGAAGCCTATGTAGAATAAGTGTAGAGGTAATTGCATGAGTCTATGAAAAAATTATTGATAAGAGAAAGTTAGATCCCATGTGTAGTACTTGTAGTGATGAAATTGAATAAGAATGGAGAATGACACATGTGCATCAACTCATATGTCATAAATAAAATAATCATAACATATAAATATCATTACCATAAATGGAAGATATGATGGATTTCTTAAGTGGTGTAAAGTATTTTAACAAGATTTATTTGAAGAGCAGATACCATCATACTATAATCTATAAGGGAGATGAGCGGAAATGACATTCAAAATGAAGGAAAGATTATATGAGTTACTAGTCATTCCATTTGGACTAACTAATGTGATGAGAATTTTTGTGAGGATGATGAATAAAGTGTTGAAACCATTCTTGGTGAAGTCTATCATCATATATTTGGATGATATTTTGGTGTTCAATATTAGAAAATAAGAGAACATAGCACATTTGAGAAGTTTATTAAAACCATTATGCAAGGAGAAACTACTAAATAATGAGAATAGCTAAAACTTTATGAAATAAAACCTAGTATGTTTGGGTTTTTCATCTCTAGTGAAGTTTTAAAAATGGACCTTAATAAAATTTGAGTGATATTAGATTAGCCATTGCCAAGGATTAAGTGTTAGCTATCCAAATAACACCCAGTAGGGGTCAGATTTATTCAAGCTTGACCCATACGTGGACTAACATGGGAGTGGTCTAAGGCTATGGGATGCCTATAACTAAACCAAAACTCTAGGATTTTTTATGAGGCTAGCTTCTCAAATTTTATAAATTGGACCTTTGCTTCTAAAACCTAAAAATTGGTTGGGATGAAAAGACTTAAGAATTTTGCATAAAGTAAAACCTATTCTAATATGTCATGATGCACCAAGAATTTATCAGATCCACTCTTAAGCTTGGACTCCTTAACATAATAATGAACTATGAAATAAGATAATGCAATGCTTACTATAGTTTATATGAAAAAATATTTTGTATAGAGGTCTATTTGATACACTTAGACTAGGGAGTAATAAAAATAAGGTTTGGCTGAAGACACTTAAATTAGGTTGTCCACTATATATTTGAGAGATCAATGTTGAGACATACTATATGATCTATAAAGAATGTTATTAGCACTTAGGTTGAGTTTTTACATACACAAGTAAGATAACAATAACATTTGCATATTAAATAAACACAAATACACTAAATATAGACTAGTAAATGATTGTAAAGTACTTTATTCACTACTCCAAGACGTGTCAATTATAGTTCTTGTAGATTATAGTCATACCAAGCTGAGGGATGTAAAAATATAGCTCAAATAATATATTTATAGAAAGAAGAAAGAGAGAGGGAGTTTTGGATCTCAAAAAGGTAATTAAATGAGTTCAAACCATTTGAAAAGTTATTAAAATTACCTCTACAAATCAAGCTCATTCAAACCCTTCTTGATTGATCCAGGTCACTCCAGTCCATTACATCATTACATTATTCTCTCAGTGATGTTCCGTAGTAGATGAAATGGTGAGCTCAAATTGTTTTTACTTTGTCTTGATCCAAAATCACTCATGATTAGTTTGTTGATGTATGCCAAAGTGGAGAGATGAGTTAATTTTATGTAGTTGGCTCTAGTGACTATCACTAGAGTTTATATGTCTACCTTCATTTTCATTACATCTACCACTTATTACTCATTATGAGGACCAAATCTTTATATCTTGAAATACTTATGCCATTTATAATTTGAGTGGTGGGTTGTTGAGTCATGACTTATTTTTGAAAGATTAGGAACCCCTACCATATCTCATTTATCTACCCATACAGGTTCTTAACGATGTTTTATAATCCCAAAATATCCACTCTTGGCCCAGTCTAGATCATGATCGAGCTTGGTTCCATTCATGCTTGCCTAGCTTGGTAAAAAACCAACCCTTTAACCTCCGTATAAGTTACATATGCTTGCTTTTATTTTGATTAGCTATCAAAACTAACTCAGATCATTGACTTCTTGAATTATCTCACTCCATTACTCTACCTAATGGAAATGAATGTGAGTCATATATCCTTTTAAAAGACTTAAATGCTTTTGCCATGTGTTGATCTTACCTTGGCAATCAGGCTTCACTAACTCTTTAACTTGCTCACATGTCATTGATCTTGAATTTGTGATTAAATACATTCCATTAATATAATATAGGCCCACTATCATATATTTACCTACTCACCATTAGAATTACTCATCTAACTCTATATTTGGACACTTGCTAATCATGCACTCAGTCAAGGACCCCTTCAATAATTTTGTGAATGCAAATGACAATTTCAAGGGCCCAAACTTGACATCTATGTAAATTTCCTTTGATTTTCAAATCTAAATAGATATTTTTAAGGGCCCAAACTTGACATCCATGTGATCATCAATGATAAATTTTAATTTCAATGTTAATTTATTGGGTCTTGAATTTGACACTTGTAGGGGTGTCCTAGACATTTGAATTCAAACAACTATTCTTTGTAGCCTAAAATTGATGTTTGCACAACTATCTAGATCACTATTTATATAGATTATTTCCTTAAGAACTTTTATTGGACCTTTTATTTAAGGTAAATTACTTGAAAAAAACCCTTTGGAACCCTTGAACTGGACCATTTTCTCAATAAATGACCCTTAAGTAAAATTGTATAGGGCACTTGGCAAGGGAACAACCCTTCAAGACTTTGTATTCGACACTTTCCTAAAATAAAGGGCACTTCAATATTTTATTTATATCCATCTTGTTGAAGACTTACCATTAATAAATTCTATTTGGTTCACCTTCTTAAAAAACTACCCTTTGGGATAATTGTCTTGGACACTTTACTTGAAAAAGATATCCTTCAAAAAATATGTTTGGGATACTTTGATTGAAAAAGTACCCTTTGGGATTTCTATTTTGGACCAAGTTATTCAAAATATACCATTATAAACATCTAAAAAATAATTTCATTAAATAAATGACCCTTTGTGAGATTTATTTAGACAAAATGTCTGAAATAATTCCCAATAGTTAGCCAAAAAACCCAAAATAAAACTCTCAAAAAAAATTCCAACACTTAGCAAAATAAAGTGGGACAAAAATCCTAAAAGAATTAAGTTTTGTAATTTTATTCTAGGATTTTTGTGTAAAAATTTATTCAAAGGAATTCTAAATACTACACTTGGCCAAATTTTGAAAAAGTCTAAACTTAGGCTTTTTTTAGACCTATCCATATAACTATTTAACATCATGAAAATCTACTTAGATCCCTCCACTTATAATGTTGAGCTTGATTATAAGACACATAATTTAATAAACAATTTGGACCCTACTTATATTTTTAAACTAGGTAGAATCTTGGTATGTGGGCCAAAATGGCCAACATTTTTGGTGACTCAATTGACTTGACTAGCCTACTAGTCATGGAACCCAGACCTTGATCAAGCTTGCTTATGAAATGCTATTTACAAATAGACTCTTCTTAACTTTTGGAAACACTTTCTGAAGTAATGGGTGGGTGAAAACAACAAAAAATCAATAACCTAAAATATAATTAGAAAAACTAAAAAATATAAATGTGCAAAAGCACTTGGAGGAAAAGACATACCTATCTAACTAATGTACAAGGGGAAAGATATGAAACTAGTAGTAGAACTTGAGATAACTGCCATTGGAAGGGATGGGAAGGCTCTCTCCATTTATTCTAGCAAGATCAAAGGCATTTCTCTTTGTAACTTGTGATGACATAGTGTCCACTCCAAAGGCTGTCAAACTTGGAGTGTCTTCTGAGTTTTGCATAGTCCTCATCCCACTTGAGGACTAGGTCACCTTGATGGAATAACATTGAGGAAGTTATTTTGTCAAAATACATCTTGTATTTCTACTAGTTAGACCACATTTTATGTATGGAATCATGCCTTATTTCCTCTAATTCTCATAGTTCATTCATTCTAACCTCTATTGCATCCCTTTCCAGAAGCTCTAGCTGGTGTGCAAGCTCCAAAGCTGGAAGCTCCAATGAAATTAGAAGCCTTGATTATGTTTCATAGACTAAGAGATAAGGCAAATTACCAATGGAATTATTGGGAGTGATTCTATCATCCCATAAATTATTCTTCATATTCATATGCCATGACCTCTTATTATCTTCCAGTGTTCTCTTAATGATCTGCTTCAAGTTATTATTAGTGGACTTAGTTATTCCATTGCCTTGTGGATAGTAATTTGATGAATATTTTAGATAGATAACTTGCTCAATATCCCACTTTCATACCTTCATACTATTAAATTCCAAAGAATTATCTAATATTATGGTGGAAGGTACTCTAAAATGGGTGATTATGCTCTCATTGAACTCAAACATATAGTTTTCATTTGATTCTTTTAAAGGAACTACTTCCACCCACCTATTGAAGTATTCTATAGCTATCAAGAGCCATTTATGGCTAGTACTAGATGGAGGATTAATCATTCTAATGAAGTCTAAACCCCATTATATGAAAGGCTATTCAACTTGAATTGGCTTTAGTGTCATAGTAGCTAGTTTTTATTTCCATATAAATAATACATATTTTGAACACTTCCTAACCCATGCATGTGCATATTTGAATAAATTAGGCTAAAATTAACCAGATCTAATGATTTTTGTAGATGTGGTCTTGGCTTAAAAATGCCCTCATAAAAGACTATCATGAAATTTCTTGATAAGCTTAACAAATTGGTCAGTCTCAACACATCTTAAGAGCATACATCCAATGTCCTTTTTAAACAACACTCCATCAATCAAAATGTGTGGCACTATGTTTAGCCTGAAGTGTCTTATTTATGATGCATTGAAACCCACTGGACACTCTCCTGTTTGGATAAATTTAATAATATCCTATGTCCAACTAAATGGAAGAGTACCTTCATATTCGTATTGAGGGTCTTGAATTAACAAAACAATCTCCTTTTCTTCTCTCACATCTTCTACAATATGTTCACACAATCCCTTACTTCAGACTAGATTTGTGATCCTAACTTCAATGTCATACTCCATACACTTAGTGACCCATCTACCTCTCTTTTCATTTAATTCTATGTTGAGGATAAAATCCTTCACACTTGGAAGATCTACCATTAGTATAATCTTATCATTTGAAATTAGATGTCTAAATTTCTTCAAAATTTTTACAACAAGTACATATTTTTCAAAAAATCTATATCTTTCCTCATAAACTTATAAATCTTGACTAAAAAAAGAAATGGGTTGCTTCATACCTTCCTCATTTTGTTAAATAATCATAGATAAAATTTCATCTAATGTATAGAAGGCATACAAATAGAGTTCCTAATTAAAATATGGATTTGGAAGTATGGGGGCATGAGATATGGCCTCCTTTATGGCATCAAAGCTTATCTTACCTTATATTTTCCCTGTGAACTCTTTGCCTTTTCTCAACATATGAGTGAGAAGATTTAACATTTTTTCAAAGCCTAGAATGAACCTCCTAATGAAGTTGATCTTGCCCAAGAAGCTTTGTAATCCTTTCTTATGTTTGGGTAGTGATATAGAAAGGATTGCCTCTATCTTATATAGATCAATGGAAAGACTAGATTTAGACATCACATGCCAAAGAATTCTTCTCTAGTGCACTAAAAAAAACATTTCTTTGGGTTTAAAGAAACTCCAAATTGTTTGCATCTATCAAACACAACTCTCAAGTGCATTAGATGATCATCAAGATTCTTTGAAAAAAAATTATATCATCAAGGTAAACTCAAACCATATCATAAAAAAGACCATGAAAAGAAACATACATTACTCTTTGGAAGGTGGATCTAGTATTAAATAGTCTAAAGGGCATTTAACAATATGCTTAACCACCCCAATTTATAGTGAAGGTAGTCTTATGCCTATATTATTCTTTGACCATGATCTAATTATAGCCAAAATAGCCATCAAACAATGAGAACCTTTGAAAACTTCCACCTTTTATAGAATTTGATCCATGGAGGGTAGCGGGTAATGATACTTTAGGGACACCTTATTGAGGTCCCTGAAGTCAACACATAAATGAATATCTCCATTCTTTTTCCTCATTAGTATAAGGTTTTCCACCCAAAATTAATGATTAATTGGAATTATTATCTTGGATTCAATAAATTTAAAGAGTTCTCTCCTCATGAGGTCCTCCACCCTTGGGTTGGCAAGCCTCTATTTCTACCTGATTGTCTTGGCATTACTTTCTAATTCAATTATGTGTTGTGTAAGTTTGGATTCAAACCCTTTCAATTATTTGTAATCCCAAGAAAATATATCATAAAATTCTTAACACAAAGCCCAAAATGCATCTCTTTCCTCTATTGTATCAATATTTCCTAGCTTAAGCAACTTTCCCTTAAATATCTCTATCTTTTCATAGTGTTCCTCCTTAGTTGATATGTGTGCTTTCCTTTTTATTACTTGATCATCTTCATTGAAGATTCTTTCTAATGTCACAATACATTTGGGAAGATTATTAGATCTCAATTTTACTATTTGATCATCATATTGATTCATGAACTTGTCTTTATTCCTATGGCAAAATTCTACATCTTGCATTAGAAAACATATTATTTGATCATCATTGTCAAAGACTTGCCAACTCACCTCATTTCTAGGTACAACTAGTCTTTATATAACCTTGACCTTACCTTGGCTTTGGTTTTCTTTGACTCCTTTTGTTATCACATATTGGGCACCAATGACAACAAACCTATCTACATGTTAGTCTACTTCTTGTGGTATAGACTGGATATTAAATGCCAAGAAATCCTCCATAAGGTCCCATACTCAATGATTATAGTCCTTTAGATTGTTATTATTGACTACACTTAGGCCTCTTTCTTATTGCACTATGAGCTTACTATCACCCTTGAATTTGAGGAGCCGGATACATCTTTTTCTTACTTCTTGTAAACCATGCAAAAGAGCTTCACATTTAGTTGTATTTGAGGTACAAATGAATTAGATTCTTGAATTATAATGGTATTTTTGACCTAAGGGTGAAATTAACATGGATCCCATACCACTTCCATTCTTTTAACTTGAGCCATCAAAGATCAAAGTCTATATACCATCCTCTTCTTGAGTAGTGTAGGTTAAGAAAGGGATAACAACACCTTCCTCATGCATATAGTACACTCCTAAGTCTATCTCTTTAATGTTTCTATATGGATAAAATCCATGAATCTCATCTACCCATTCATCTAAGTATAGATCTGAGATGCCTTCTAGATGATTATGGGGTTCTTTTTCATTAACCTCTTTAACCTCTTCAAATATGGCACAATTGGTATTTACAAGACTAGGCATATAGGGTTCTAGGTGGAACCTAGAGATAGGCTCATATTTTATAGTGAATTTTGTTCCTTATCTAGTTATAAAAACCATATATGACCAATTAGATGAAAAATATACCCCAATCTTAGCAGTAAACTCCTTAGATAAACATAGGGAAAACTATGGAGGTAGGTTTACTACCATTACATCTTGATTAATTCCACAATTTGGATATGCTACTAATGTGATCTGTAGATATTTCAATATGCATATTATCTTAGTGGGGGATCCATCCAATTAGATAACACCTTTTTTTTAGGCACATATTTGAGCCCAAGCTTTTCTTTTATGTCTTTAAGAATCACTGAGGTTGAAGCACCTTAGTATATCATGTAATTATGCAATAAAAAATCCTCTATGATGACTAACCTATAAAATGAGTGGGGATTAACAACCTTATAAGGATGAACAACATCTTGAGATTGGATTTTTATTTGAATTTGATTGGGAACTTGGCTAGGGGCTTGGATAGGCTGACTATTATTGATGAAAATAATGTTCAATTTATCAGCTATCTTTTTCAGATGAGAAAGTTTAGAGAGCTCTTTCTAGATAAGAATAGATAGAGCATCATAAATAGACATAGTTACATTAGCATTCTTCAAATGATTCACAATATTAAAGGGAGGATTAGTACATTTAGATTATACCTTAGATGTGGAAGCATCCTTTGGCATTTGAGTAACATGAGGAACAAAGGGGGAATTCTGCTATTTTCCATGAGGTTGGGGCACTTGTTAATTTTTAGGCATTTTAGCAACCACATTTAAAGGAGTAGGTTGCTAACTAGTATGTGGATATGATGCATAAATCTTAGATTACCATAAATTATCCTCTAATATCCTCTTCTTATCCCTTGTTTGAGATACAATTGGTTCATTTGTCCTCTATGAATCTTGCCCCATATTATTTGCTACATGCTTAAATACATATTTCCCTTCTTGAAAATTCATGCATGTGTTATCAGTTAGTGATTTACCCATGCTCCCTTGTTGGCTTTGAGATTATGATAGTGACATGTTAGGCATGCCAT
Source organism: Torreya grandis (assembly GCA_037957365.1). NCBI lineage: Eukaryota > Viridiplantae > Streptophyta > Pinopsida > Cupressales > Taxaceae > Torreya > Torreya grandis. Next base: position 846,761 of record JARHVA010002338.1, read on the forward strand.
ATTGACTCATTTGGGGGGATTTTGGTAGAGGAGGCATCATACCATGACCTTGAAATGAAGGAGCATGATGCCAAATAGGGTTTTGATACATGTCTGCATTAGTGGCCATCACCATCTCATTAGACTACTCCTCTAACTACCATTGACCTTCTTGATCATAGTTATTCTGAGTTGGAACAATATCTCTATAATTACTTGAAACATTAGAATTGTATTCCCTTGACTAAGGCTTCTACCCTTGTCCTTGATGATTGGATTGAGAGGGTGGCCTATTGTATTAATAATTCTAATTAGTATTTTTGTATGTCTTGTATGGTGGATTTTTTTGCCTCTCCATTACAACCAACTTGTTATTCTGAGCTTAGAAAAGACTCTCTATCTTCCCCAATCTATAGTTTACTCACCTTAAATTTGATAAAATTTTGTTGAATATAGAACTATACTAATAGTTGGGGTAGGAGGATGAATCTCTAGGAAGAGAGGTATTGGTGGACTTGGAGCCAACTTGCTTGCTTGTATAATTAAAATTTTAGCAATAATTTTTACTTCAAAAGCTCCAAGTAGAGTGTTCCCTCACATGGATTGAATCATCATAACTATGTCTGAATTGAGAGACTTCAAATAGTATAGAAAAGCATAGTTGGGCATAGGCTTGATCACTATATGAGTCTTATCCCAGGTCTTCTAGAATTTGTAGTTGAAATCCACCATGAACTCATGATTGAATCTCTTGAACATTGTAAGCTGCTCCACAAGTGAAAGATGATCACTCTTATCCTCAAAGTGTTTACACAAGATCTTTCCAAACTCATCCTAGATATTAATTGATGCAAGGGCCAATATTTTATACCATTGAAGTGATTTCCCTTTGAAAGAAGTTTCTAACAACCTCATTACTGCATTTTCCTGAGTTATATGATGCACTAAACAAAGGTTAGCAATATCTACAATATGGCTTATAAGAGTAACTAGATTTTGTTCCTATATAATAGGTAAGATACTTAAAAGTTGAGATAGGAATATCATTCCATTGATTAAGATTTAGAGTACTACCATTGTTTAATGGCATAAAGACTTACCTTCCAGGAAAAACCATTTGAGGTATGGAGTTTATAACAATGTTTGGGTAAATAATACTAGCTTGAACAATAGGATTTTGGGTAAAAACATGGGGAACAAAAGGGGTAGATGCAGGTTTTGACTAAGAGGCTTTCTTCTTCTTTGCTTATTATAAAGGTAACTAAGATAAATCTATCTAATTCCCTTTTACAAAGGATCTTGGGATAACTCTAGGGGGAATGAAAATTATGCAAATCTAGAAATGAAACTCTAAAATTTTCTACTAAACCCATATATGCAAAATTATGTAAATAGGTGGTCCCAATGGGCAGGCCAAAATTGTTAGATATCTAGATAAAACCCAATAGGGGTCATATTTTTTCAATCATAACCCATACCTAGACTAACATGGGAATGGTCTAAGGTTATGGGATGTCTATAACTAGACCAGATCTCTAGGATATTTTATGAGGCTAGTTCCTTGTATTTTATAATTTGGACCTTTTCTTCTAAAACTTGAAAAATGGTTGGGGTGAAAAGAATTAAGAAGTTTGAATAAAGTAAAACTTATTCTAATATGTGGTGATGCACTAGGAATTTATCAAATCCACTCTTAATCTTGGACTCTTTAACACACTAATGAGCTATGAAATAAGCTAATCCAATGCTTATTATAGTTTTTGTGTGACATTATCTTTTATAGAGGTCTATTTGATACACTCAAACTAGGGAGTAATGAAAATAAGTTCTAATTGAAGACACTTAAATTTGGTTGTCCACTATATCTTTGAGAGATCAATGTTGAGACAAAATATATGACCTACAAAGAAAGTTTATAGCACTTAGGTTGAGTTTGGACATATGAAAGGAATATAATAATCACATTTTCATATTAAATAAACAAAAAAAAAATACAGACTAAGGAATGACTATAAAATGTTCTATTCACTACTCTAAGAGGTGTCAAATACAATTTTAGTAGAGTCTAGTTGTACCAACATGAGGGATACAAAATAATAGCTTGAAATCTATATTCATAGAAGGAAAGAAGTAAGATGGAGGGATTTTTGGTGCTCAAAAAGGGAATTAAATGAGCTCAAACCATTTGAAAATTTGTCAAAATTGCCTCCATAAATAAAACTCATTCAAACCCTTCTTTATTGATCTAAGTCACTCTAGTCCATTGCATCATTACATTATTCTCTCAATGATGCTCCATGGTGGCTAAAATGGTGGGATCAAGTTGTTTTTAATTTTTCCTAATGTAGAACTACTCATTATTAGTTTTTTGATGTATGTCAAAGTGGGGAGAGGAATTACTTTCATGTAGTTAGCTCTATAAACTACCACTAGAGTCTACATGACTACCTTTTTTTCATGCCATCTACCACTTTTTATTCATTATGAGGACTATATCCTCATATCTTGAAAGAGATATACCATATGTACTTTAAGTGGTGGTTCTCCAAGTCATGACTTATGTTTGAAATATAGGAAATCCCTACCATATCTCATTTATCTTCCCCTATAGGTTCTTAACAACACTATTTGATCCCAAAATATCCACTTCTAACCCAATTTGGATCATGCTCAAGATTGGTTCCATTCATGTTTTCTTGCCTTGGTTGTAAACTAACCTTCAACCTCTATCTAAGTCACTTAGGCTCACCTTTTTGTATATTAGATATCAAAACTAACTTAGATCATTGACCTCTTGACTCACCTTACTCTATTGATCTGCCTGATATGCCGTAGATTTTTTTTTAGGACTCACACGCTTGTGCCACTTTTTTATCACAACTTATCACTCAGGGTTCCTTGATTCTTTAACTTGATCATGTGTTTTTGATCTTGAATCTATGATTAAACACATGCCATTGATCTGATTCAAGCTCACTATCCTATATTTACCTGTTTGTCATTAGATTTACTTTGGTCACCCTAAATTTAGACACTTGTCAAGATTACACATAGTTGAGAACCCCTTTGATGATGTTTTGAATGCAAAAAACTATTTCAAGGGCCCAAAATTGACATCTATGTGAACATCCTTAGATTTTAAAATCCAAATGGCTATTTTTAGGGGCTTAAACATAACAACCACTTAACTGTCACTGAGAAATTTTATCTTCAATGGTCATTTGTTGGGGCTTGATTTTGATACTTGCAGTGGCATCCTAGACTTCTAAATTCAAACGGTTATTCCCTATAGCCTAAAATTGATATTTGTGCAACTATTTAGATCATAATTTCTATGGTCTATTTCCTTTAGACCCTTTATTGGACCTTTTGTTTGGGGTACCTTCCTTAAAAAAAGACCCTTCAAAACCCTTAAATTGGATAATTTCCTAAGAAATGACCCTTTGGGAAAATTGTATAATGCACTTGGTGAGGGAACAACCCTTTGTGACATTGTCTATGACACATTCCCAAAAGAAATGTCCCTTCAAGATTTTCATTCAGCCTATCTTGTTTAAGACTTAGCCTTTGTAAATTCTATTTGACTCACTTTCCTAAGAAAATACCCTTTGGGAAAATTATCTTAGCACATTACATGAAAAATATATCCTTTTAAAAAAATGTTTGGGACACTTCACTTGAAAAATTCCCCTTTAGGATTTCTATTTTGGACCAACTTCTCCAAAAATACCCTTTATAGCTTCTAAAAAGTTCTTTCTTTGAAGAAATGAGCCTTTGGGAGAATTGTTTTAGACAAAAATTTTGATACAGCCAAAAAACCCAAAACAAAACTCCCAAGAGAATTAAAACACTTAGTCAAATAAAGTGGGACAAAACTCTTGAAATAATTAAGCCTTGTAGTTTTGTTGTAGGATTTATGTGGAACACTTTCTCTAAAGGAATTTTGAATGAGAAACTTGGACAAAAGTTTAAAAGGTGTAAACTAAGGAATTTTTTAGACCTATCCTTGAAACTATTTAGCACCATGAAAACCTTCTTGGATCCCTCATCTTGCAATGTTGAGCCTACTTCTAAGAGACCTAATCCACTCAACAATTAGGACCTTACTCATCTATTTAAACTAAGTAGAATCTTGGTATGTGGCTAAAATGGTCAATAGTAAATTTGAGGTGTTAAGCTTCTGTTGATGCCTAAAACTATTAATCTAGGTTGAAAAACCTCTTATGAGAAGCTTTAAAGGTGTGGGACCAAATGTGGTTTGTAAAGCAATCTCCAATATTTTATTAGTTGAATCTTCATTCAAAGTTGGGGATGAAAAGGGGAGAGATAAATGTAAATAAAACAAAAAATAAAACTAAGGCAATGCACTAAGAGATTTAAAGCACTTAGAATATAATTACATAAAATAGATGAAACCCTTAAACACTACAAACCATAAAGTAGTATAAATCATGAATTAATATTTATAATGAAATCAAAGATTGATATTGTAGAATTAAAAGAAAAGAGATAACAAATAGAGACAATTTTCCATGTAAATTGTCATAGAATATCACAACCTTTGCATGTTATATGGAGAAATGAATACAAAAGGCCTCAAGGGCACATACAAAATATCTAGTCACTCCTATGAGGGGCACCTATTAAGTTTGAAAAATGAGAAAATGTTAATTGATATTACTTATATTCTATTACAAATGGTGGTATACAAAATAACTAGTACAAGTAAACTGGTAACCAACCCCTTCCAAAAGGAAAGAGCCTAGAATATATGGGTGTGATGGCCTCTTGAGACAATGACACCTAGAAATCTTGTCACTTGTGCCCATGATGATGTTATTGAAACTAAATAAATAACTCATGCTCATGAATGAAATTAGCCTTTGGATCCTAGATATTTCATAACCACTCTATCTTGTTAAGGCCATAATGCTCAAGAGTGGTGTAGTGATGCCACATGAATATCTCTAGACCTATATTTTCTATGCCATTAGGGATGGGGATCCACTTGCCTTAGATAATGGCATAACTCCTTTATCTGATAGGAGAACCTTTACCTTTAAAGAGTGTAGTAGTGCCACATGTAAAGGCTCATTTATTTCTTGTTATAACCAACTAGTGGGCCCACTTTAATCTTCTCTAGCTAATTGTTCTACTCTAAATTCTAACAAACCAAAACTACTCTTTGATAAGCATGGGGATGACACATGTCAGGTTGGTGCTTTTCATAAGGAAATGGGCTCTTCTTTAGCAAGGCTAATCATGGGGATGCCATGTGTAAATAAGACACTCTTCCTAGGTGAAGTTAAGAATATCTTTGCAAAATTAAGTGTGAGGGTGCCACGTGTTGAAACTACATGCACCAAGTAAATGGATCAGTAGGCCCCATTTATTTGCCAACTAACCAATAGCACTAATTTGAGGTCTGACCCAAAAGGAAATGTATTTAAAGAGCATGGGACTACCATGTGTCAAGATAACACTTCTCCTAAGTGAAATGAGAGCATATTCAAGCTAGATGAGCATTGGATTGACATGTGGAAGAAGTGGATGGAGGATAATACTTAAGTAAATTTTTAAAAAAGGGCCCCAAGAAAAGAAGAGGCTTAAAGGAGAACTGTTATAAAGGTACCAAGGAATTTCTAGCTACATCAAGTGATTTTGAAGCCAAATAAAAATTGCTTTAAAATAACAAGATGTGAATTTTGATCCATAGTTCCTAGTGACTCATATGGGCATTCACCTATGAATGAGAGAACCAAAAACTCTAGTGCATCAACTAGTCAAAGAAAAATTTCAAAATAGATGGAAGGCTTGAGAACCTATAATTTGTTGAAGAGCTACCTACAAAGGCACCCACTCTTCCTCCTTGGATTGGGTCTTCTTCTTAATAACCTTGAAGGCTCTATCTAGATCAATAATCTCCTTGATGGAGATACTTCCCAAACCCTAAACAACTACTAGCATTTAGAATTCAAGCTAGGTAAGTGGCTGAAATAACTTCTCCACTTCAAAAACATTAGGTGACTAATCAAGAGCCAAAAGTATGGTCTAGTTATTCTACTTTTGTTCTAGAATCTCTTTGATCTAGTCCTTGAGGAGGAAACTAGAGGAAACTATTATTGTCCAAGAATGGGGAAAGGAGTCCCATTTGGACTAGTTATTTAATGTGCCCATACCTATCTTAGACAACCTAATCTAAAGCATTGATGAATGTCTTACAATTGTTGGTTACCTTATTATAGCTTAAGAATTCATGCACCTTTATCAACACCTACTTTTGGTTAATAACCCCCATTTATTTTAGTGTTTCATCTAAAGCATTGTAAAGCTTTTGGATGAGGAGCTATGAATTTGAGACCTTAGGGGACATAAAGGTGATGACCTGATCAATGAACATGATCACTTGTGAGCTCAAGTTTTATGAGTTCCTGATGAAGGTGAGGGTCAGTTTCAGGTTTGTGACCATGCCCTTGATCTTCTCCCAATAATATTTTTACAACTACTAGACCATAGGTAGGATTTTTGAGGCCTATGAATAGGTGGAAAGGTCATTATTTAGTTTCCTAATTTCTTTATCCTTGACTAAGGATTCTTGTTATGCCTACTAATATTTTTTTTGAAATGCCTAATTAGAATCTAAGAGCTTTTGATAGGTCTACACCAATGTTATCTCTCTTTCTTATAGCTTGGTCCTGGTAACCACTTATGGATTGGATTATTCCTAGAAGATATCACTAGAGATGTGGCTCTAAAAGTTGGGCCTTGATTTTTTGAAATATAAATTTTTGGCCTTATTATTAGTAGTGAGGTGGTCAACCATATCCTTCACCTTTGGTGAGTTTCAACTTGATCTTTTCTAGTTATCGGGTCACCTTAATGTAGTATATGGTTATAGACTTTTACATTTTCTCCATTAGCTCAACCCTGTTAGTGGGTCTAGCCTGGCTAAGGTTTATGTTGAAAACTTATATGACATATTATCTCAATTTCATCTACTCTTGGGCAATGATTTCTTGAGGGTCTAGATGAGTAATCATGAGAGATTATTGTGTAGGGTCATATAATGATTACATATGAGTTTGTATAGGGGACCTAGCCTGATTTCCCTTTTTATTCTCCATTTAGGCCTTAAATTCCATCCTTATTATGTCTATCTACTAATGGTACTACTTTGGGTCTTGAATGGTCTCCCCTATGAAGGGGATTCCCTAAAGTAGCACAAATGGAATGGTTACTTGCTATTATGAAGCAATGAACCCTGTCCCTATAGAGGCAAGTGAATGAGGGGTGAGGGTGGAAGGAGATAAAGGAAAGAGACCATGAGGTGGAGTTAATGGTGATTGAAATATTATGAAGGATGAGGTGGATGACAAAGGTGAATAGGTCAAGAAATGCATGTGAGAAGAGATCAAGACCATAGAAGAAAGTTGTATGAGCTCAACAATGGGATGAGTGGATGAAGAGGAGAGTGGGGCTAGAGAAGTAATCGATTGGGCCATATAGATTATTGTGGATGGATATGTGGAGGAAACAATGGAGGTAAAGGTTTAAATAATAAAATTCACAAATTGAATCTCCTTTTGCATGGGCTCTAGTAATGGTTGGATTTGGGTGCCTCAAGTTGTTTGTACTAGAGTAAACAAATCATGAGGTACTTGGAAGGGATTTATTACTACTTTAGGGATATAGGATATGGGTATAATGGAAGTGGTGAAGTTGAATTCTTGTGCATCTCCAAGACCTCAACCTCTTTTTGTTGTGGTGTAACCCCTGCTTCCTACCTAGGGGTATCTCTTTCTTCTTCCTCTTCTCCTCCTACTATCTCAAGGGAGGATTCTACTTCCACTGAGCCCTCCTCTAGATGATGCTCATCCAAAATATTTTAAAAGGTATCATATATGTCTTCAACATCATAATTGGAGTATGGATTAGCAATTTCATACCTGCATTTTGTAAAGGAAAATATTTTTTGTTAGTTCAAATCTAACTAGGTGAGTTGCTTCTTCATCCCCTTTGAAAATTTCTTAGACACATCATATGACTAGACCACATCATAGAAGGAATCCTATGGTTTAAGGGCCTATAATGAGATATGATATATATCTATATAATTTTTGAGGATGTTTTGTACAGGTGACCTCCTCTATTCTAGATATGGTTGGTTCTAATGCTTGGGAGTGTTAGTGGTCTTCAAAGATGTTATGAATCTATTTGGATCATAGTTCCATCTATCAACTATTAAAATAAGGGTAAGCTCTATCATCTTGTCCATTTTTAGGCATCCCTACTATTTATTTACCACTATGATGTTGTCTCTTATAAAATGGACATCATATAGACCCTTCTTCTTCCCTATTCCATAAATAGAGTCCATCATGTTGATCTAGTGAGCTAAATCTAGGGCCAGGGTTTTATCTATTAGCATATACAAGAGATGAAAGTGTTCTCCATAAAACTCATGTACTCAAATGGATTTATAATGTGTTTATTAAAACTAAATGATTGGGACCTTGATCTTGGTGAGCCATGACCATTGATTATGCATCATTCTAAATATAAGGGCCTCTCTACTAAGGTAAATGAGAAATAGAGCCATAAAGAGATTTAAGAAATTTTATTAGTCCCTAATGATAGATAAGATGTGGGTCCATATGGTAACTAGGGTCACCACATTGGGGAAAACATCCATGTTATAGGAGTTGAGCTTGAGGTACAAAGAGAAGAACTAAGAATATTACCACAAAATGAGATGTAGGAGGAAGGATAAGTATCAAAATGTACCAAAAGTTATAAAATTCTCTAGATTATTCCTCATGGTGGTGTCAACAGACTCTATAAAATTCAACCTATATATTTCCCCCTTTTATACCATGGTCAAGAGGAAGAGCACCCCCAACTGAAAGTCATCAACATTATCATTAGAGCCCATCCCTAAGATGAAGTCCAACATGGACAAGGTATCCTTTATGTACTAAGAGGGGAAGCCCACCAAGAGTATGGGTAGAGGTAGCATCTCCATGATGTCTCTTTTGAGGAGGAAGCCAAAAAAGTGCACCTTATATTTGACTTGGGAGTCCCAAACACTCTAAAGGCTCTCTATGCTACAAATATCAACCTTTGGGTCATTTAGGAGATGGAGCATCTCCTTGATTTTGTATGCACTAATTTTTACCCTTAGATGGGCATTGATAATAATTATTCCAATGTGGGCATCGTACCTCTCCTCATAGAGGGTAATGATCTCTAGGAATAGATAAACATAAGGCACTACATACTATGCTAGTGTGTAGTCCCACATCCTACATTTGAAAGAATTATACTCATCGCTATGGACCCTTTTGATCATTTAGGTATGGGTGACCTATCTCATATTTTTTGGATTCTTGGCTAGCTTGGGATCAAAGTTATAATCCATGAAATTAGTAACCAATGCTTGGTATCTGTAGTCCCCTTTGGCCACCTTCTTGACATTAGGTACTTTCTCCTTCTTTAAATAGGGATCATAAGCATAGGATTTACTCATAGCATATTTAAAAGGAAGGTATCCCAAAATACTTGAGACATGGGTTCTCTATCTTTTCAGATTCTTCTCTCCCTTAAAAAATGTGGAAGGTTACATCTCAAGAATTTTTCTCCAAAACCACTTTATATCCTTTAAGATGCTTATGGATTAATGGTTCTCTACTCACCTCTTCTTTCAACTCTAGGCTTGATTCTCTCTACTTTTTTAATTGCTTAATGCTCTTGAGGATCTTAATGCATCAAGTGTTTAACTTATATGAGGTGAGGGTATTTATACATCTATGGTACTAGGTGGGATCATTATGGAAAATTTGAAATCAAGTGCATCATAAATGATAAGGTCAACACATATTCTCAAATAACCACTCATAATCAATTTTTTCTGATCTTTATGGGGAGTCATACAAAATCAAGCATCTAACATTAATGGTAGGTGAGTTGGGTAGATAACTATCTTTCAAAGAATTTTTTTTGAAGATTTGGTAGGACTAGGGTGAGGATTCATGGTGGATAGACTAGACACTTATGTTGATGGAACTTATTCAAAGTAAAAAGAAATGGAAATGGAAACAAAACAAAGGGAAATAACAACAAAGGAAAGGAAACACACAAAAAAAGGGAAACTAGCTAATTATGCACAAGAGGGAGGTAGGAAAGTTAGTTAAAATGTTTCAAATCAATCTCATTAACCAAGATCTCCAATGTATTACCCTCTTCATCTTCTAACTCAAAAACATTCCCCTACCTATTGTCAATGATACTAAATGGTCCTCTCCAAAAATAATAAAACTTTGCATGTTAGCCCGACTTTACGACCATTTAATCATATTTGAGAACAAAATCCCTATGTTTGAATCTTGGGTCCGATGACTTCTTTTCAAACCACCACTTGATCACTTATTTTTGGGTGTTTTTTGCATTGCTTTCATACCCCCTTGATTCTTAGAGGCTAAGTATCTCTATGATCCTAACCTCTATTTCTCTATTTTCTACAATCTTAACAACTTTTAAAATTTATAATGTGGGGGTTTCTGATGACACTAACATTATTACCTCTTTCCCATATACAAGTTTAAATGGGGAGGCTTTTAGGATCTATTTGGGAGTGATGCGGTCTACCCATAGGGTTGTTCTCACATGCATGTACCAATCCCTTTCCCTTTTATAGCCCATCCTCTTGATCATTCTTATCAAATTCTTGTTCGTTGACTCCGCCAATCCATTCCCTTATGGGTAGTAATTCAATGAAGATTTTAAGAAGATACCATTCTAAAGTGTGAACTCATAAATTTTAGACTCGAAGAAGGCCTTTTTATTATTTGATATGAATGTCTTAGGAAAGTTGAACCTAGCCATGAGCTCTTCCAAGAAGTTAAGGATCACATTCTTAGTTGCCTCCTTTAGTGGGAACACTTAGGTCCACTATGTGAAGTAGTCAGTGGCTATAAATATCCACTTGTGAATATAACTAGAGATGGGATTTATCATCCCAATGAAGTCTAAGCCCCACTATGAAAAGGTTTCATTTATCATAATTGGATTTAATGGCATGTGTAAATTCTTCCTTTTTCCTATAAAGAATTGGAATTTTTAGCATTTTTTGACTACCTTATTATAGTCTATGAACATGGTTGGCCAATAATACCCTATGTTCATGATCTTTGTCATGGTTTTTTTTTTAGAAGTGACCACCTGTGGGATTGAAGTGCATGTGTTGGAGAATCTTCTTAGCCTGGTATCTTTCAACACATTAGAGTAGATCTCCATCAAAGTTCCTTTTAAATAAGGATCCTTAGATGAGCATGTATCTAGAATCTTAGAGTATATATAAATTCCTTTTATGTGTGGGAAGGTCATCTAGATATTGACCGGTTTACATGAAGTGGATTTGGTCAAGACTAGTTGGTCTTGAATTGGTTAAGCAAGACTACTTCTACTGTGTCTTATTCCTATAGCAAGACATCTATGCATTGGGCTAGGTACTCATAGATTCCTCTTCCTCTAATTACCTTTTATGGCCTAACCTTGATGTTTTACTCAAGGATCTTGGTGATCTATCTATATCATTTTTTTTATCTCTCCTTTCTAGATGTATTCACAAACTCTAAAGTGTGCTACATACACCATACTCTTGCTTCCCACCACAAGGTGCTTAAACTTTTTGAGGCCCTTGACTATGGTGAAAACCTATATTTTTATGAAATTGTATTTTAATTCATACCCATTCAATGTTTTTTAGTAGAACATAATTGAGTGCTCATTTATTCCTTCCTCTTCCATTTGAGTTAACACAATCACCAGGATGTGTTCACTTCCATAGACGTACATAATGAAGTCTTTGGAAAATTTGGGGTTAACTAGTTTATTGATGGTAGATATTGCATCCTTGATTTTATCAAATTATACTCTTTCTTTAGGAGTCCATTTTAAGGTCTGGTCTTTCTTCAACATCAATGTGATCGATCTGACCAATCTTGCAAAGTCAGATATAAATCTACTGATAAAATTAATCTTTCTAAGGAAAGATTTTACTCCTTTCTCATTTACCAGAAAGGCTAATTATTTGATGGCCTTTATTCTCTTCATATCAATGATGATCCCTTCTTTGGATAATACATATCCACGGATCTTTCCTTGTAAGACTCTAAAGACACATTTCTTAGGGTTAAGAGACACCCTAAATTCTTGACATTTTTGGAAAACTTTCTCAAGATGGTCAAAGAGGTCCTCCTTATATGAAAAAATGATGATTTCATCAAGGTAGATGAGTGTGATATTATTGATTAGACCTTTGAAAGATGCATCTATTTCCTATTAGAATGTCACCTCAGCATTAGAGAGGTCAAAAGGCATCTTTGCGTATGTGAAGGTTCCCCATTTTTTGGTGAAGGTGGTCTTGTGCTGGTCCTCTTCATTCACCCATACCTAATTATACCCAAAGAATCCATATTTTATATAAAACATATTCACACCCAATAATATCTAAAAAAATTGCCTAATAGAGGAAAGGGGGTAATAGTCCTTCAAGGATGCCTTATTCAGGGCTTGAAAATCCATGCACAATGGGATCTCTCCACTTTTATTTCACATAGGAACTAGATTTGACACCCAATTTTAATGATTAATTGGGTATATAATCTTAAATTCAATGAGTTTCATGAGCTCTTGGGCCATCAGGTATTTGATCTTTAGGTTTACTAGCCTTTGTTTCTATCAAACTAGTTTGGCTCTTTCTACCAAGTTAATAGTGTGTTGAATGACCTCATGGTCATATCCATACAAGTCATCATAAGTACATGCAATGAATCCTTTATATTTATCATAGAAAGAAACCAACTACTCTTTATATTTTTGAGGAACTTATTTTCTAACCTTCAACTTTATTCCACTTCCCATATCAAGTTTGGAGTAATCACCCTTATTTGTGATAAAATTTTGCTTGTCATTTATTGCATCATTAGAATCAAAAATATTCTCTAGGGTAATGAGTCCCTTTGGAAAATTTTTGGTCTTTAACTACATGATTTGGTCCACATAATCATCTTCAAGTTTCGGTTATAGTTTCTCCACAAATTCACATAATTACTTGAGAAACATGGAAATTTGAGCATCATTTTCAAACACCTACCTATTTTGGTCATTATTCAAGATAACAGTCATAATGATTACCTACACTACTTTCTCATTGGTTAACAAGTCTATTACTAGGTCAAATTGGGAACCCATCATTACCATTATATCATCCTCTACATTCATGACCCTTGGGATGATCTGAATGTTGAAGGATTCAAAGGCTTCAATTAGATCCCATATACAATGGTGGTAGCATTACAATGGTGGTAGCATCTCATGCACATGATTTTTTGGCTAATATCCCCCTTACCTACCTTACTACTAATTTATAATCTCTTAATACCTTTAGCTACTTGATGCCCATCTTCTTAGTAAGGTTGAGGCCATTAACTAGTGCCTTTTATTCAACTTCATTATTTTTACATGCAAACTAAAATTAGAAAGCTTAGAGGGTCTCTTTTCTAAAAGAATATATTAGTCAAATGATGGCTCTAGAGTTAGTCTTGTATTTCATAACATCAAAATATATAGTTCATAATATAGATTCATCTTCAAGCCTTTCACTCTGATCTCCTTTATTGTTTATGACCTCTAGAATTGACTAGTTTTATCATGGATCACATAGGTTCCAAGTTTGATGGTGTCAAAGTGTACAAATGGGTCATTCTCAATGAATTAATTAATAAAGGCTTCCTCCTCTAGACTTTTGGTGTCTGTGACCTCTTCTTCTTTGATCATATTTGTGTAATGTGTCTTCATTATTGAGAAGGATGTGTGCATTGATTCAAAGTCCATCATAACTTCTTACATTATGTGTTCTGGTTGAAGTGGTTCAAATAACACATTCAACTTTGAACCATGTTTTGTCCTTAGGATTAGATAGGACTAGTCTAATGATAATTACCCACCTATTTTGGTGGTGAAGTCTCTTGAGAAACATATCCTAAAGATAGGTGGGATGTCTACCACTATAATTTCCTATGATACAGTAATGCTAAGACAAGAATATAACATGAGGGGAAGATCCCTGATGATCCCTAAGGTTTGAGCCTTCTTCCTATCTAATTACATCACTCCTTTATTCAATAGAACATACTTCAATTAAAGTGCATCTACTATTTATTTATGCATCACCTCATGCTCACACACAATTCGATCATGGAGTTGTGAAATAATTTCTTCCTCATAGTCATCATTAGATAGAATGGGGAAAGTTTTTATTTTATTACCACCTCTTTGGTATTGATGAATTCAGAGGGCATCTGGGGTTATGTGCTCATGCTAGCTTCCTTCCCATTTATCCTTATAGGTTATGTAATTGGCTTTGCTTTTGTGGGTTTTTCTTATTTATCTAAGGCTTATTTTAGTAAAGACTTCTACTCAAGAATCAATCAGACATCATAGAGAGAGACATTTATTGGAACCCTCTTTAGTTGTTCCACTATATTATATGACCCTTATGGTGAGACCTAAAGATCTTTTACTTCGTCCTACACTACCTTTCTCTAATTTGGGTATGTTGGAGGTGAGATATAAGGTGTTTAACCTTTATCAAAGGTCACTTTAGGTCGTACATTAGCTTTGGTGCTTTCATCAAATCTTTTCTTTGAGTGATTCTAGTAGTTTGATTGAACTTATGGGCATCTGTATATGAGAAATTTTTTTATGTAGACTATGTCTTCATCTTTAACCCAGGAGAATAGTGCATGCTCTAGGGCTATTTATTCTTCTTATTTTAGATATATCCCCTACATTTTCACCATTAATATAGTGTTTTCAATCCCTATAGATTGGTATATGTAGGCTAAATCAAAGGTATTATTTTGTCATCACTATTCATAAACCTTCTTTTATAGGTTACCTCTTGGATAGTTTCATGGTCTGTAAGCATCATTATAGGGAAGTCACCATGAATTAGATTCATATACAAAGTTGTTTGGCTATCAATTAGCTCTCTATTTGTATTAGGTTCTACCATATACAAAGGATTTGGTACTAAAACTATTTGGTTCATGGGCTACATCTGGTGGTTTGGCACTTGATGATTCAAATATTGATGGTTTAACCTTTATCTTTCATGGTATTGGTTTTGTTGTTATATTGCTCTATTTTCTTGTTAGTTATTGAAAGGGGGCTTTAGAGGCATAGCCTGATATCTTTTGAGATTGGTTATCTTATTGGAGAAGTTTTGTAAGATACTCTTCATATGATTCATCTCCATGGATACAAAGAATTGAGAAGACATGCTTACCTGAGCTAGTGGATACACATACATATAAGGTGGGGTTCCTAAGGTACTTAGGTCTTTTTCTTTTGGAGGCATTGATATCTCTCAGAACATTGACATCAATGGTTATGGAGGTAGCTTTCTTGCATCTATCAAATTTTTCTTATCCATTACATCTAGATCATAAATGTCTGGTAGCATCTAGCCTCCAAGTGATTGAATCATAACCATAATTTCCAAGTTGAATTCCTTGAGATAGAACACAATAGCCATGCCTATGGGTAGTCGATTCACTATTGGGATCCTTTACCATGTATTTTCAAATTAGGTGTTGAAATTAACAATGGATTCCTATGGACCTCTCTTAATGGTTATTAATTATTTTAGTAGGGTTGATTGGTCTACTTTCTCATTGAACTACTGAAATAATTTGTCACCCAGTTCATCTTAGGTATTGATGGATTTGGCTGGCATAGATTGATACCAATCAAGAGCATATCATTTAAAATATGCCACTAGTAACCTTAAGGTTACATTATACACATTAATTTAATGCATAGTTCACACATTTTGAACATCTTGGAGATGTTCCACTATGGTCTTGAAATCCTCTCCTAGGAACTTGGGAATCACCTTCAAGTAATTCATAAGAATGGGGTCTCACATAGCTGAGGGTTAGAGAGATAAGTGAGATGCAACTATCCAATGATATGAAGTACCTTGGTGGGCATTTAATAGCCATTTTTTGTTACTAAGTAGTGCTATATCATGTGGTCCTTTCATAATTTATGTCTCTTATAGGCAGTGTTAGCAGGCTCAAATTCCTTGTTGTTTATGGCCTTATTATTGGCCAAATTAGACTTCAAGGTCAAATTTAGACACTTATAGGTAAAAAAATTGTTTTTTAGATGTTTTATGGGTGTAATAATTTGTCATAGGGTATTTTATAATCCATTTTATGTTATTTAATGCCTTTTTATCCTTAGTCATGGTCTAATAAATTTATTTATCATTTTGGTCATTTAGTGGGATTTTAGGGGTCATAAATGTAAGTAACATGGTTATCAAGGTGTCCAATTTTCCTATTTTCATTTCAAAAATATAATAGGTTTTATTATCTATCAATAATTTTATTTCAATTAGAATCTTGCAAGTTATCTAACTAAAATTCAATAAACTAACTATAAAAGGGGAGTTTAGAACTTGTATGGCCTATGGGGAAAGGTGAAACATGATTAAACATCATGGAATGTATCTTAATATTAATTAAAATCATATTAATTATTTAAATTCCTTGGAAGTTCTAAAAAAGTCCCAAAATTGTTCTGTTCCTTTCTTACCCTTCTAGACATGCACAAGTGATCAATAGGTTCATGCTTGGTACAATCAATTGGAGAAATTCCACATAAAATTACTTTGGGAGGTGAAATTAAACTAAATTAAATATATTTACATAATAATATTTATAATAATTGTGGCTTGTACTTTATGAACCATCCTCATGAAGTTGACTATGTTTTTTTAATTGTTAATCTATGCATCCCATAGGTTTTGCTCTTATTTGGATGATTACGTATAATCTAGATGCTGATATTGATTTAAAAGGATGTTTAATCCCTTATATAATTATATTCATTATTATTTTCATGTTCCATGATGTTTTGATATGTAAACCATCTCAGGTTGCAAGTGAATAAACTATGTTGTGTTACAGGCAATTTTTCACCAATTTTAGTATCTTCATGCTTTGTCAGTAATTATATGGGTTGTAAATAAGTTAATTACCATTTTATAATTTTTTTATTAACACCTCACATTTTTATTTTCATTATCCAATCAACTACCATGAAAGTGCAGTCATAGGTCGCTATATAGTTAGTCTACTCTATAATTATCATATACAGTTATTTGAATGAGTTATGTTAGGGTTGGAATACATTCATAAGAGAGTGAAAAGGAGTAATATGATGATGTAAATATATTTATCCCATGTGTGGTAAAATGGATTTCATAAAATGGTGTATGATCAACATGAAGGAATCCTAATCTTGTTACACTCAATTTCCTACCATAAACATACACCTACACGTGCCTACAAAAGTTTTCCAATGTTGAAACAAAGTGTAAAGTTTTCCTAAAGATATTTATATCATAATTTACCATTTTATATATTTTTATGATCATGTATTTGGTTATAAGTTCAAGGTCATGATACCATTTCTCATACATTTCAAATACTATCTCCATACCATTCAAGGTGCACATACAACCTATCATGATGACATCATACTAGGGTGAGAATCTTAGTGATGGTGTCAAACATTTTTAAGCATGAATATTTAGTTTTGGAGTGTTTATATTTTCTTAAAACTCAATAAAGTTTAAAAATTTTCACACTATCCATATTTGTACTTTACTACCTATATACATTGAAATAGCCACCTACTAGGTGGTCCTTGATAGAGATCTTAGGTGTCATATGAAGTGTTAAATCACATAGTGAAACTCATATTAAATAACCCAGAAGTTTTAAGGGATCCTAACATGCATATTTTAAGTGATATATGGCTAAATAAATTTTAAAACCACCCTCAAAGGTAATGATTGCAAGTAAAGGGACATTTTTCCTAAAGAGTGAAAATAGAGAACATAATCATTTTTTCAAAGCTTTATGACATGGTTATAAGGACTATTGAGGCATATAGATGGTTTTTTATTATATTATACACATAATACAAGAGACATGTAATATTTGGAAATCAAATTACTAAGGTAAGGAAGTAGTTGAAGGTCCTAAAGTTGTCAACTTAAGCACTAAATTTTTCCATTATCATCTAAGGTTTTAAACCTTGAGTGATCATTGATGTATTAAGGAGAAAAATAAGAATATTAAAATATTTTAAATATATTATAAAAATAAAATTCATACCATGAGGAAAGTGATATTAAAAAAAGAGGCTCATATATTGAGTTTTGATCACATTTTCACTTACAACTATGCCTAATTCAAAAATTGTTCACCTACAACCAAGACCCATTTTTCATATCCTTCATGCTGAGGAGATTAAACATAGGAACATATGAATATGGAGATAAATATCAGATAATATCTTTCTTCCTAAATACCTCAAATATTATCCAAAGTATCATATCAAATTTTCCAATTAGATTTCACATCTACAAGGTCCAAATAACTCTAATACAATTATCTTTACTTGACTATATAAAGACAATAAATGGAAACAAGGTGTAGAAGTGAGAGTATATGACAATAAAGGTAAGAAAATGGGCCCAAAAAAAGATAAAATTTCCATAATTTCTTAAGGGAATCTCATTATTATTTTTTTCCAATCTCCAACATGCATTATGATCTACATGATTCACTATTGAAGAAGGAAACACAGTCAAGAAATGCACATTGTTTGAGAATTCAAGGTGTGTGCAAGAGTATATGAAAGGTTGGAGTGATGAATGGATATTGGGAAATATAAATTAGGATAATTATATTAATTATATGCCATTTATTTTATCATTAAAGTGTATAAAGAACCCAAATCATGCATACTCAGTCCACATCAAAATAATGTGCACAATGCTCTTTTGCACAAGACTAGTTTGGATCTTGAGAAAGTTGAGGGGTAAAATGACTTGTTAGAGGGATTAAAATTATAAAAAACTCCTTATTAATTCATTAATCCCAAAAAACCTTCATTTTTATGAATTAATAAGGGAAGTGCCCTCTATTTTGTCTTAGATAAAGGGCAGTTCCCTTTATGCATAAACTGGTAGGTTGGAGAAGATGAGAGAGAGTGAAGGATTAGAAGTTGATTAGAGATGGAAATGAGGTTCTTATATTTTATTATAATATATGGAAACATGTAATACATATCATAGTAAGATGAAACCTAACAAGGTGCTCTAAATCCTCAAAGGTGTAGGCAAGCCTACTAGGCAAAGTTTAGAACTAGAATTCAAATGAGATGTCACTTTAATTTCTATCTCTTGGTGAGATTTTTAATAAATTTGGGTATTTTTATGGGATAATAATATAGGTTTTAAATATTTTTTAATTCACAAAGGCCAAATTTTATGACCTAAAACATAATGGTTACAATAGGAATGTTAGGTAAGGTTTAAGCCTAGTGCATAAATAATAGGGAATTTACACTTCTAGCATGAAATATTATTTATAAAATATTGGATAATGATTATAGTGTCATCTTAGGTGTTTTAAATAGCTAAATATATATAGGAATCATGAGTAACTTCATTTTGATCTCAGAACTATATTACACCTATGTAAAGTGGAGAATCAAACTCGATGCAGTAACTTTGGAGGTTCACATCTCCTTGAAGTATTTACATGGAGGTCAAGGTGTTTTTGAAAATTTATATATGGTCCTAAAAATAAATTGTGTCTTTATTTTGAGATTTATATTTTATACCTTTATGAAACATCATGAAAAGTCAAAACTACTCAAAACCCTTGCTAAACCCTTGTAAAGATCTGGTGAAGGAAATGGAGATGTAAAGATAACATAATGGCATAGTTTTTATATAATGATGATTTGAAATTTTATAGGACTCTCTCAAGATAATCCCTATTAAGATGATTTGTATGGAATCTATACAGACATGGTACATAACTGCTTCTTTTGACTATTTTGTGCATTATGTAGGTTCTAGGGACTTTCAAGGGATGAAACTAAATTTAAGAGGAAAATATAGTCTTTAAATAACCCATAATTTACATTTAATACTTAATAAAATATCATAAGTGTTCAAATAGTATCTCTCATCTTAGCTAGTCAAAATTGACAGAATGGACATGATGGTGTGAAGTGTGAAAACTTCAAGTGGATGGATTTTTTAGGTGTACCTAATCCTTATAAGGACATAAAGAGTGTTTCCAAGTGCAATAAAATCCCTCCCATTTATTTTCATGGAAAAATTAAGCTAATTTTGTGGCCAAGTGTGATCAGTGAATAAAAGAAGAGATTTTTAGATTACAAATAGTGATGGCTCATTTCTCAATGATTTTAGATGACCACAACTATAACTAATGAATGGAGAGGAATGTATAAAATCCTTCTCTCTAATTCAAATAATCATACCTATTCCTAATCAGTTTTGGGATATTCAAATAGGTGTGGATGATGAAGGAAATTTTTTGAGCCAACATAAGGAGTTTCATGCCACTTTTCATAAGTTTCATGCCTTGTATGTCCACTTATCTCTTTTGACCTTGCATGTTTCATTTCACATATTATTTTCATGTACAAGTAACTTATTTTATTATCTTAACAAGTGTCTTTATGACCTTTGGGCTTATCTCTTCTTCTTTCTCTTTCAATTTCTATAAGAACTTGACATTTTGGCCTTGTAAAATATGTTCCACTTGAGTATGGTGAAGCCCTGCTCATTTGCATACCATTTGATCAATAATAATACTAATTTTCACCTCTTCAAAAACTATTCATAGTGTCTTTTCTTGGATGATTTAGTTTTCTTAGTGATGATTTGTTGTTTTATTGGCATTGTTGTTTCATTTTCTCACCTATTTGTAGTTGTAAATATTCTTCTTATAGGGCATGTGAAGTGTTATAGTAAGTGTAAAGGTTGAGTGAGTTATTCTATTCACTAGTGTCATTTAAGGCCTCTTGTCTAGTCCTCCTATCCTAAACATTCATCTATAACCTCATAATGTAATATTGATGTGATAAGATGCATATTGGAGAAGTGTATGTTTGGTTAGTCTCTTTGTTTCATGTGTAACATGCAGCTGGTTGAAAGTCATCAACTTATTTGGTGTATCAACTTCCTTAATATAGTTTGTTTTCAATTTTTTCTCTCCCTTTTCACACACAAAGTTTAGGTGTAGTAGTGATCTAAAGTGGTACATCAAGGGAGATAGCACTACCTAGAGATTTACCTCATCCTTAAGCTACCCAAAATCTTAGAGGTGTTTCAATTATGTCACTTGGATGAGGAGAGATAATACATTTGCTCAAAGGGTGAAAATATGATTGACAATAGTTTTTGGCATTCTTAGTGGGACTCTTAGTCCAAGAAGTTGAAATATTTTTAGTGTTATCCTTTAATAATACACCTTTGGAGGCATATATCTAAGCATAAATGGTGATTATAAAGTTACATTATGTGGTCATGCAGCCTTGATATTCCTTTTGAATATTTTTGGTAATCATTCCTTGTGTTCTTGATTCCTAATGAAGTTCCATGGCTGACTTTGGTATTGAGTACTTTTTTACATAAGTTGGTGAGACATATCAAGCTTATGTCACTCTTGATCAGCCTTGGTGTGATCCTTACTAATATTTATATGACCACTTTCAACTCTATCATGATCCTTATAAGCCCTATAACCAACCTTGTCATGAGTTGTATCAGTCCTATAGTCAACCTTCTCCATATATTATTCCTAGTCAACCTAGTCACTTCTCAAGTCAATCTATTTCCACTTTCAAGAAAAATATTTTAGGATATGAGAATTATATGTTATATCTTGAAATATCAAGAGCACATGGTCAAAATGTTACTATTTATCTTGTTTATAAGGTGATAGATGCATTAGATCTTGTTAAAAGAGAGTGGGTTATTATTGGGAGAACTAATTAACGTAAGCTCACAAGTGAGATGCTAGATGTGAGTGGTTTAATTTCATCCTTGGAAGATAAGATAAGATTTTTATGAGAAGTATCCTTATCAATTATATCAGACTTCATATCCACTTTCCCAACATTTCTATTAGTCCTACATGATTTCTACTCATGAAACCAATTGAGCTTACCAAAGTCATCCTTTTCCCAATTAGTTGGAAAAGAGAGTTGAAGAGACAAGCCTCATATTTGAAGAAAATATTAATAGGTAGATTGAGTTGGATAACATGAAAATTAATTAGTACATATCATTATCAAAATAAGTGGAATCTAAGACCTCATTTCCCTCTCCCATTACACCCCCACCTCAAAAGAAGACTTCTAGATATGAGTTTCCAAGTTGGAGACAAGGTTGAGAGTCCAATCCTAAGGAGATCCCAAGATTATTAATCACTTCATCCACTCCTAAAGTTGAATTAATACCTAAATAATAGAATCCTAATCCCAACATCTTAAATTGGAATAAGGTAATGGAATCATGGGGAAAGAAAGAGGAGAAAAGCCTTGATAAGGAATGTGAAGTTGAGAAAGAGATTGTTCATATGCAAGTCCATCCCACCCTTCCTAAAGATAACTCTTGTATTCTATTTCATCCCTCTTATACTCCTTATCCTCATGATGATTTATATGAAATTCAAGAAATAATTTTCTGAGATAACCTAGCCAAGAAAATTGAAGAGTTTGAGTCAAGGGTGAAATTACTAAATCAAGGTGTGATGGAAGGTTTAAAGCCCAAAGAAGATCATATACCTAAACATACCCCATATAACCTTCCTTAAGATATTTCACAATATAAATAATATGTTAATGAAGTGATAATCAAATGGAAGGAATAAAATCAAGATGTTTTATCCCAAGGTTTGTCTCCTCTTCCTCAAGATCTTCCAAAAAAATCCCCTATATTTCACTCTCAATTTGATTTTGAGTTTTGTGTTCCACCTCCACCAACTAGTTCATATTTTCCTAAACCTATCACTTTTTTCCTTAATGAACCTATGGTGTGAGAACCTAAAGAAGAGATCTTGGTTTACAAGAATTTATAACTCTTGCTTGAAGAATAGATACCTCCTTGGTAGCCTTATTAGGCTAATCACATGATTTCAAGATGCCTAGTCTTGGCATCACCAAGAAGGAGAAGGGGATGGAAGATATTACAGCCTTTGAGAAAAATAATCAGGTTATGATAGTTTATATTAAACTTGAGAGCCCTAAATAGGTTCTAGATATTCAATAACACCATCTTGATGACCTCATACATCAAGAAGAGAATATTGAAGAGGTTGCAGTCCTAGAAAATTATCTTGAGACCAAGGTGGAAGTTGTTGTTCTTGAAGATAACCCAATACCTTATCCTAATTTTGAAACACTCTTAGATTTATTGGATATTCAATAAAACTATATTGGTGACCTCATACATTAAGAAGATAATATTTAATAGGTAGTGGTTCTACATGGTAGAGAGGACAAAGATGATTGGTAACTACAAATGAAGTTCTTTCAAGATCTTGAAGAGCTTTGCCAAGTTGAGGGTCAAGTACATGACAAGGTGAAAAAAAAGTCTTACATGGAGGAAAATTATTGAGATTGGGTAGAATATACAAAGGTCCTTGATGATCTAGAAGAACTTGTATCTGAGAAGAAACCCAATCTTATTGAGAGCACTATGGAAATCAAGAAGGTATGCCTTATTGAACCACCATTGGAGATTGTAATTGAGGATCCATATGAGAAGGTTAAGGTTGTTGGATGCAAGAAGAGTTATCTTCCATAGCTAACCTATTTTTATTTTCTTAGTTATAATTGAACATCATGTCAATGAAGTTGGCAAACACCATGAAAAAGAAGGAGGCATCAATGCTAAAGATCAAATGGCTACATGTCTCACTAAAGACTTCATGTCATGAAGCAAGTAAGGTTTCAAACTTCCCCTTTGATCTGGGAAGGAGTTTTCATCTTAGGTTATTTAGTGTTTGAGTTAGTTTTTTTAGTTTGGTGTGTGTGTTACATAAGTGCTTATGAAGAACATGTGTGGTTGTTTTTGCTTTGTGTGTTTGTTTTGTTTTGTGTGATTGATGTAGTCATTGGTCTTGTCTTGATAAAATATTGTTGTCAAAGTCCTATTTTTATGTCTTAGACTTTAGATGACTCCCTAATCCCAATGGACTACTAGTCTAATTAGTATAACAAACATACTACCCCTATGGGTCACCATTTTATTGACCAAATTTTACTTCAAGGTCAAACTTGGACCCCTATAGGTAAAAAACTTGTTTTTTATAAGTTTTATGGGTTTAAAAAATTGTCATAGGATATTTTATAATCCATTTGATGTTATTTAATGCCCTTTAGCCTTATTCATGGTCTAATAAGTTTATTTATCATTTTGGGCCATTTAGTGGGATTTTAGGGGTCATAAATGCAAGTGGCATAGTTAAAAAGTTTTCCAAGTGTCCTATTTTACTTTAAATTTTCCAAGAGGTCAGATTACCTATCAATAATGTTAGTCTAATGATATTATTGCAGGTTATCTAACTAAAATTCAATAAACTAACTAAAAAAGGGGAGTTTGGCACTTTTATAGCCTATGGAGAAAGGTGACACATGGGTAAATGTCATGGAATGTCTATTTATATTAATTAAAATAATATTATTTATTGACATGTATTTAAAGTTATAAAATTTTCCCAAAATCATTCTACTCCTTTCTTACCCTTCTAGACATGCAGAAGTGATCATCAGGTTCATGGTTGGTATAGTCAGTTTGAGGACATCTAGGTCAAATGCCTTTGGGATGTGAAATTAAACTAAAGTAAATTAATTTCCATAATAATATTTATAATAATGGTGGCTTGTACTTTATGAACCATCCTCATGTAGTTGACTATGTTTTTCTGCTTGCTAATCTATGCACCCCATAGGTTTTACTCTTGTTTGGATGATTATGTATAAAATAGATATTAATATTGATTTAAAAGGATTTTTAATACCTTATATAATTTTATCCATATTTTTTTTCATTTTTGATGATGTTTGGATATGTAAACCATCTCAAGTTACAAGTGAATGAACTATGATGTGTAATAGGTAGTTTGTCACCATTTTTAGGATCCTCATACTTTGTTAGTGACTATAGGGGGTGAAAATAAGTTCATAACCATGTTTTAAATGTTTTATTAACCCCTTAAATTTATATGATCATTATCCAATCAATTCCCATGAATTTGTAGTCATAGGTCACTATATAATCAATAAACTCTATGAATGTCATATACAATTATTTGAATGAACTATGTTAGGGATAGAATATGTTCATAAGAGAGTGAAAATGAGTCCTATGGTTATGTTAATATATTTATCCTATGGTTGATAAAATTTATTTCATAAAATGGTGTATGATCAACATGAAGGAATCATTTTCTTATTACACTCATTTTCTTGCCATAAACATGAACCTACTGGTGCCTACAAAAGTTTTCAATGTTGGAACAAGGTGTAAAGATTGCACCAAGATTTTGATATCATAATTTATCATTTTAGGTCTTTATAATATCATGTATTTTGTTATAAGGTCAATTTTTTGAAACCATTGCTCATACATTTCACATACTACCTCCATACCATTCAAGGTGCACATACAACCTATCATGATGATGTCATACTAGGGTGAGAATCTTAGTGATGGTTTCAAATTTTTAAGCATGAAGAGTGAATTTAGGAGTTTTGAGATTGGTTCACAACTCATTAAAGTTTAAAATCATGCACACTATCCATATTTGTAATTTACTCCCTATATACATTGAAATAGCTACCTACTAGGTGGTCCTTGACAAAGAGATTAGGTGTCATATGAAGTGTTAAAGAAAATATTAAAAATAATATTAGATACATCTCAATTTTTAAGGTATTATAACATGTATATTTTAAGTGTTATATGGATTAAAAAAATTTAAAATCACCCTCAAAAGTAATGACATCAAGTACAACATTTTCCATAAAGAATGAAAATAGAGAACCTAAGCATTTTGCCAAAGATTTATGACATGGTTACAAGGACTATTGAGGCATATATGTGGTTGTGTCTTATATTATCCACATAATAAAATATCCATGCAATGTTTGGAACACAAATGACTAAGGTAAGGTAGTAGTTTAAGGTCCTAAAGTTGTCAACTTAAGCACTAAATTTCTCCATTATCATTTATAGATTTTGAACATTGAGTGACCATTGATTTCTTAAGGAGAAAACAAATCATATTATCATGTTTGAAGGATATTATCAATAAACAATACATACCATGAGGAAAGGGATCTTCAAAAAAGAGGATAATATACTAAGTTTTGATCACATTTTCACCTACAACCATGCCTAATTCAAAAATTATTCACCTACAACCAAGACCCATTTTTCATATCCTTCATGATGAGGAGCTTGAACATATAAACCTATGAATATGGAGATACATATCAGATAATAAATTCCTTCTTAAATACCTTATATATTACCTAAAGGAACATATTATGTTTTCTAATGTGATTTCACACCTAGAGGATCTAAATAACTCTAATATAGTTAGCTTTATTTGATTGTATGTAGATAGTAAATTGAAATAGGGTGTCGAAGTGAGAGTCTAGTCTAGTCAAGGAAAGAAAATTGGCCAAAACCAAAATAAAATGACCCTAAGGGTTTAAGGGAAGCTCATTAAAATGTTTTTCCAAGCTCCAACATGCATGATGACCTACAAGATTTATTGTTGAAGGAAACTATAGTCATATAAAATGTGAAAATTGGTAACTTGAGTGTAGCTAATGACACCAAACCTATAGGTCCTTCCTACATTCTTTCATGACCTCATAAGCATATTTTCATTAATTCAAAATAATATATAGCCTTCTAAACCTGATCCTGTCTCAGTGTAAGTACTCTTTCCATGACAAATCTACCCCCCCCCCCCCGATCTTGTTAGCTAAGGATAATAGTGCCCAACTTGGACTATAGCACCGATGCCACTATTGTCTAATTTCAACACTCTTGTCCAAGTGTATTTTGGGCCATAATGGTTAGTTCCTATAGTTCCCCATCCTTATCCTTATTAGCCTAACATGATTAAATTCAGCCCATGACTAATAGATCCTTACAAAATTCTTTTCAAAGATAATTTGGAGGGGGTTGGAGATTATCACTAAGCAAGCAAAATTACAAGCAAGACTATTCAGATAATCTTCTCTATTCTATACATATAGCCAACCAATACATTTATAAGCATATCCAAATCCTTACACTAGTCCCTAGCCACCTCAACCACATATAGTTTAGTATTTTTCATCTTCATACACGCTATTGCATAAAACACATCAAGTGGGAGAATTACATATGGATTGATCCCTCTTCAAAGTATTGGTATGTAATTACCATGCCCACACAAGGGGTATGGATATATGTTCAATGAATATTAAACACATTAACCCTCCACCTCTTTATCAAAGTTGGTTAAATTAGAAAGGATTATAGGGTTTGAAGACAAAATATTCTCTATAAGGAGTTTCATGGACATTCAAAAGCTAAAACTTCACAAGTAGGGTCACATAGACACAAAAAACAAAACCCAAAAAGATCATGTCTTTTAGATAATAGTAGTAGATGTGGAATATAGGATAAGTGCCAATAGTATCCTATTTCAACACTCTTATCTAATCATAAAATGAACTCTAGGTCCTAATTTGGGACACTGTCTTGGTCTTGCACAGTGAATACTAGACCCTACAATAGTCATTTTAGTCAGTTTCTAGTTAAGTCTTATTTTCTCTCCCTTATTACTATTTTTAGAAAGATCATAATTATAGTCAAACTACACAAATTAGTATCTTAATTATTTCATATTTATTTACTTATTTTATTACTTAGACCCTTTAACTAAACTAGGAATAATACACCAATATTCCTAAAACTGTTAAATCATTTAGTGAACCTGACTTACTTGTTTACACATAAAAACCCTAAAAACCTAGAGGTAAATTTCCTACTAAATTTTCCTAAATTTTTATAATTTTTACCTATATAATAAAATAAAAAATTATCATTAAGTTTTAAAATTTCATATTAGTTTTAAAATAATTTTCTGTCAAACCCTAGTTGCCCATATTAGGTCCTTGTATTTTCCCAATATTTTTACTATTTTTTTACTAGCATATTTAAGTCATAAATTCAACTTAAATTTTAAAATTCCATAGTAATTTTTTTAAAATATATTTTCTACAAAACCTTAGTTATATACACTAGGTCCTTTCAAATAAAAAAATTTCCACTAATTTTATTATCTTTTACTAGCATATTTAAATTAGAAATTTACATCAAATTTTAAAATTCCTTAGTAATTTTAAAAATAATTTCATTCAAAACCCTAGTTTCATGTAGTAGCTATTATTTGGTTATTGAGGTATCACCTTACAAATTTGTGAGGTTTTTATCCTTTTTATGCATATCCTAGTTCCTTGTTTAGATTATATTTATTTAATATTTTCTTAAATTATTCAAGCTATTTTACTTTTGCCACATAAGCTTCTTTTATCTCTTCCTTCAATATGAAGTGAAAGACTTAGTGGGAACCCTCTTGAATTCACTTAGATTACTTCAACCTAACCATATACCAAAGATAAATAACCAACTCAAGTTCCTGTTATAGATTCTACACTTCCAGATTACACCAATTTTAATGAGGATAATTTTGATGATAAATAGTATGAGAATAATAATGATACAAACACCAATGTTCATGATCCACCACATTAGACTCTTGATCAAATTCCACTAATTATTAATACTGAAGTTTTCCTCAATAAATATTTGATCCTACAAAGTTTTTGAGAATGACTTAGGGACAAAAACTAAGATCTTACTCTTATTTTACAATCTATCATGGAAATAAAAAAGGCAAACCAAGTTGAATCTTCCATTCCTTCAAAGAAACTAGTTTAAAATGACACTACAGGGGAAATTATGTCTCAACAACCCTTTATATTAGCCAAATCTACCTCTATACCACCAGCAGTAACTAGTACATCTTTGTCTCCTGATGTGGTAGCCCTTGTGCAAGAGATAAGATCTCTTTAATCCAAAGTGCTACATCTTGAGTAAGGTGCCTCTAGACCTATGTAGGCTTTGGATTTTTTTGATTTACTAGTAACACCTTTGTCATGTCACATAGCTTTGACACCTTTTTCAATAGGTTTTGTTCAACCCAAGCTCACTCTATATGATGGAAAGGGTGATCCAAAGACACATTTGAGAGATTTTCACATAGCATGCTTGGACTATGTGCCAAATGACTGGCTACTAACCAAGCTATTTCTATGAATCCTAAAGTATTATGCTTTACAATGGTCCTTTAGGAAACATGTTCCCAACTCATTTTATCATTAACATTGGTGACAAGATTTCATATTCCCAAGTTACATAATAGAAAAAAAGGTCAAATGAGCATCTCATAGATTATGTTCTTTGATATAATACTATTTTGACTAAGATGACTATCCCCATGGCCTATCAAGAGTTACAAGATCTCTTCAAATAGAGTCTTTTACTAGCTTTGTATGAATCATTTATGTTCAAAATATTCTCTTCCTTCACTGAATTATGTCACACACTAAAGGAAAGAGAAGTCAAACTAATTTCAATAAGAAAACTCAAGTACACAAGTATCTCAAAAATAATAAACAAGAGTAAAAACAAAGTCCCATATGAATTCAAAGTTAATGATAACAATATTTATAATCAATTGATGGTTAATACAATTTTTGAGCCCATTCATCATGTGGTTTTATCAGCACCTCCTCAACAAACCTTTACCAATCTACCAGTTTCTCTGGCTAGAGTTTTACAAAAGATATTAGAATGTAACATCATATCTCTCCCTAATATTTTGGAAGTTGATCCAACACAACCTCTTCCACTAGATATGATCATCATGCATTTTTCAAGTTTCATAGGGCACCCAATCATACAAAAAATAGATGCATAAGTTTGAGACACAAGATATAGGATTTGATAGATGGAAATCATATTAATATTAACAATTAAATTGAGCATCCTTAATCAAAGAAAACATAGGATAAATCTTTGAAAATATTCTTAGATCCCTTACTATATAATTATAAATAAGAGATAGGGGACACATTAGGGGTTCACCATGCATATCATACACATCCACCACCAGATACATACAGGGCACCTTCAGTTCAGACATATCTTTTGAGTAACATGATTGGTGTATATAATTCTAGAGTTCCAACTAGACCTTCCATATCCTTCTTAGATTAGTAGACCATTTAGGATGTTTCAGATTATCATGAACTCTTTATTAGAGCATACATTCATAATCATCCTATTCATAGTGTTCTCATAGATAATGGATCCATTATGAACGTGTGCACTATGACATTATTATAGAATTTAGGATATTTAGAGTAAGATATTACCTAGATAGACATATTTATTATTAGATTTAGTGGGAACATATAGAGTTCATTGGGTGAGATTGTACATCCTATATAGGTTAGTCTAACACACATGACCACACCATTCACTATTGTTCCCAGTGTATGAATTTTTGATATGCTACTTGGTCGACCATAGATTTAAAAATTTCAAGCATTACCTTATATAGTTCATAGATGCATGAAATTCATTCACTCTAATCAAGTTTTTATAGTTTTTGGAGTTCCATATGAGTTATCACTCCCCATTTAAGAGTCGTCTACTATTTTCTAGTCAACAATTTTAGATTTGCCACTAGTTTTAGTTTATCCACTAGTTATAATTCTTCCTCCAGTTCAAATGTAGACATAATTGAGACCTCCATCACCATCATATATAATTCATACACTTACATATAGGTCCATTTTAAAGCAACCATAGATCAAGGATTCTACATAACTTCCAGCTAAAATTTTCAAACCTAGGGTAGTATCATTGAGGTCTCATGCATCCACTCATAAAGTTCATGTTTAAAGAGTATCTCCTACCAGATGGGTCCCTAAAAGCCTTATAGTTTCATCCACTTCTCAAAGTTACAAGGGGACCCAACACTTAATTCCTACTTCAAAGATATTAGAGAATTTATAACATATACACCTTTTAGAGCCATAGTCTCAGCCCTTCTATCATGCTTCAAAATCATGTGCAATCCCTTTCCTTGATATAGGACACCATGATAGGGAGTCTCCCATGAGACTCATTGGTTAGTATCATTTATTCTCTATATTATTTGTACATAGTTTCTATTTGCTTTCTTTTACATAGATTCTCTTCAATTTATTGTACATATAATCTCCTAATGATTAATTATATATAGCTTACATCAAAAATACAAAAAAAATATAACATTTCAAAATACAAAAACATTCAATTATTAAAAAGTCAAAAAATTTTTGATTATATGAATTATCCATGATTTACATTTATACTATATGCTAGACATACAACTTGTTGTTCTATGATATTGTTTATCGATTTATCTACATTACCATGCTTCACTTGATCTTCTTTGAGTATGCATAGTGACATCTAGATCCTTGATTGCTTCACTCTACCCATTCATGGGGCATCCTAATTTTACATTCATGACACACATCAATATACATACCTAATGGGGGAATATTCTACATGACTACACCATCTAGGTTATGTCATTCATACACCACACACTCTAGTTATCATGTTGATGTACATTACTTACTATCTTACAAAGATTACTTTATAAACACTCACTAGTATATAACACTTGTGTATTTCTTAACATATACCTAGTCTTATACCAAATGTCTTGCATACTTTCAATTTTTTTCTTTGATTATATAGATACGATTGTATTTATAGTATTTACATGCTTTCCTTTCTTGATTTTCATAAATAGATGTGATTTCAATTATTAGTTCCTACTTTATCTCTTATATGTGCCTTACAACATTTGCCAATGCCTTTTACCTGTACTCTTCTATGTGATTATGGGTTTCACACTAACCTTATTTATTTCAAATATATGTGTATGTGTCATTTGAACATGCCTTATATGCTTTATTTCTAGTTTGAGTGACATGTACCCATGTCCCTTGTTTGCTTGGCCCCTTGGACACTCTTGTATGCTTCTTGCTTTTTGCCTTATGTGCTTGTTGATTGATTTGTTTCTCATTATTTACAATGCCATGATCCACATCATGCATTATCTTGCTTTCTTGGATTACATGATGGATATCATGTTCCATCCCTCCATGACAACAAACAACTAACTAGATTTCCAATTCTAATTTAGTATATTACAAATGTTATTATATTGTTATATCTATCCAGGCATACCCCTATTGATCTAACATCTTTTATTATAAACCATGATATATCTTGAGATATCTTGTTGATTATAATTACTATATCATATATATTTGAAGCATAACACACTTATAGGAATCTTTATTTTGAGGGTAGTCATTAAAGGGTATTCATTCCTACCCTCAGAAGAAGGGGAAACAAATAGGGGTTTGGTCACAAAGATCAGAGCTCCAACATGTCAAAAAATTAGCATTCAAAACACCCAAAACACCAACTAGATAAAAAAAACCACGTAAATAGTAAAAATGTTTAAAAAATAATAAAATTTATCCCAAGACAATAGCATTGATATTGGAATACAACACTGATGCCACTACTATCCATTTTTGGTGCTCCTCTCCAAATAGAAAAAAACTAGAATTTTTAGAAGTAGGAAAAAAAGTAGGTTCAACTACAATTTTGCATAGTTAGACTAGTTTAGAATTAGTAGTTTTTAGTATACTTTTATGGTAAAAAAATAGGTTCAAATACAATTTTTCATAGTTAGACCAATTTAGAATTAGTAGTTTTTAGTACACTTTTGCGTAGAGAATCTAGATATAGGGGGCATCATGTATGACATGATGGATTTTGCTTCTAGTTTCAGATATGGTAGTTGGTATAACTTCCAGATCAG
The DNA here is from genome assembly GCA_037957365.1 of Torreya grandis. Classification (NCBI taxonomy): domain Eukaryota; kingdom Viridiplantae; phylum Streptophyta; class Pinopsida; order Cupressales; family Taxaceae; genus Torreya; species Torreya grandis. Next base: position 879,736 of record JARHVA010002338.1, read on the forward strand.
AATCCACATTTCAAACTCCAATGATTATGGGAAATGTATGTGGCACATTTGTTTTATTTTTGATTTCAATATTACCCATGCATTCTTATCAGTTATGTGACTTATTCCATCTACAAGTGGTTGGTATCATTTTGGAGTGGCTTTCATACAAGCCTAACTTCCACATTTTGGAGTGGATTTTATATAAGCCTAGTGCACTAGTTTTAGAGTGGATTTCATACAATCCTAATCTCCATCTTTTAGAGTTCCCTATATTCCATCATACATTCATCTATCCACACCAAAATTGTTAGATCATAGTACATTCATGGGCTTCAGGAGCCATCTCATATGACACACATTTCATACTGATATAAGTTCATAGCTTCACTTCATGGGGTAATGATGGATCCAAAGGACTAGATAGCTTTTTTATTCTTGATCCAACTATTTATAGCGTTTGGACACATAGTCCAAACATTTATCAATAAATGTATGACCACCTAGCTTTACTTAGTGGGTGATGATGGAGCCAAAGGGCTAGCCTTTGGATTCTTGAGCCACTCTCATGGAATAGAGCACTTATATTTATTCATGATATTAATCTTGGTAAAACACACATCTAGCATGATGTAATATCACTTAGCATCATAACAAGTTTTTTATTAGTTTTTATATTGGGTGAGGTGTATTCATTCCTTTCTCTTCCTCTCTCTCTCACCTAGCTTTGTACGTTCTTATTTTAGATATAGTGTATCTAGTAAGAACTGATCTACTCTTTGTTTTCTCTTGCATATTCACACTTCATAGTGTTTTCTATTTACACACACCTAGAATTACACAACTTCATGATCTTTACCCTTATAGGTAAGTTTAGTTATGCTTTCTATTTTTTCTTTATCCTAGTTATTTTCTTTACTACATCACTAGAATAAAGTGGTGGTAAATATAGTCATATAAAATGTGAAAATTAGTAACTTGAGTGTGGTTAATAACACCCAACCCATAGGTCACATATACATAGTGACCAAAACCCAAAAATCTCAAGTCTTTTGGATAATATTGGCAAAGGTGGACTACAACAGTGATGCCACTAGTATCCTATTTAAAAACTCCTATCCAATCATAAAATGAACTCCAAATCTTGATTTTTGATACTATCCTAGTCTTGCAAAGTGAATAACAAAACATGAATCCATTTAAATTATTTTATATTTTTGATACATATGCAAGACATATCACAACAAGATCAAACCTAATAGGGTGTTTTAAACCCTCAAGGTGTAGGTATGCCTACGAGGCAAAGTTTAGAACTAGAATTCAAATAAGGTGTCATTTTAATTTCTAGATCTTGGTGATATTTCTAATCCATTTGGGTATTTTTATGGAATCATAATAGATGTGATTAAGCTATTTAAATTTAAAAAGGCCAAATTGGATGGCTTAGAACATAATGGTTACAACAAGCCTATTACTTAAGGTTCAAGCCTAGTGCCCAAATGAGAGGTCATTTACACTTCTAGCATGAAATATGATTATTATCCTATTGTATCATGATTATAATGTCATCCTATGTTTTTTAAATCTCTCACTCTACATAGGAAGCATGAGGAATTTCATTTTGAGCTCAGAATTACATTAGACCTATGTAAAGTGGAGAATCAAACTTAATGGAGCAACTTTGGAGGTTCACATCTCTTTTAAGGATTTTCATGGAGGTTAAGGAGGTTTGTAATATTTATATAGGGTCTTGAATATCACTTTTTTGGAATTATTTTGATATTTGGATGTCAAACCTTTATGAAACATCACTAAAGGTCAAAACTACTCAAAACCCTTGTTAAACCCTTGTAAAGACCTGATAAAGGAAATGGAGATAGAAATATACCCTAATGGCATAGTTTGTCAGGAATGATGATTGTAAGTTATATAAGACTCTCTCGATCTACTACCCTTCATATGAGTTTTACAAAATCTCTATAGACAAGGTACAAAACTGCTTCTTTTGACTATTTTGTGCATTATGTAGGTTTTAGGGGCTTTCAAGGTGAAACCAATTTTGGGAGGAATATATATACTTAGGATAACACTTAATGTCTATTTAATATTTCATAAAAACTCCTACGTGTTCAAATAATAGTTCTCATCTCAACCAATCAAAATTGTCATAGTCGACATGATGGTGAGAAGTGTGAAAACTTTAAGTGGATGTCTTTTTAAGGTGTGTCTAAAGATTATAAGGACATGGAGAGTCTTTCCAAGTGTCATCCACTCCATAAAACATATTTTAATGGAAAAATTAATCCAATTTTGAGGCCAAGTGTGAGGGGTGATTTAAAGAGGAGATTTTTAGACTACAGACAATGATGGCTCATTTATAGATGATTCTAGATGACCACGAATGTAAACAATATATGGAGAGGCATGTCTAAAATCCTTACCTCTCATTCCAATAATAATACCTATCCATATTTATTTTTTGTATCTTCAAACAAGTGTGAATGATGAAGGTAGTTTTCTAATCCAACACAAAGAGTTTCATGCCACTTCTCATAAGTTTCATGCCTTGTATGGCCACTTATCTCTTCTAACCTTGCATGGTTCATTTAAAATCCTATTCTCATGCATACATAAATCATTTCATCATCTTTACAATTTTCCTTGTGACCTTTGAGCTTCTCTCTCTCTCTCTCTCTCTCTCTCTCTCTCTCTCTCTCTCTCTCTCTCTCTCTCTCTCTCTCTCTCTCTCTCTCTCTCTCTCTCTCTCTCTCTCTCTCTCTCTCTCTCTCTCTCTCTCAAGTTTTAAAAGAACTCACCATTTTGGCCTTAGAAAATATGCTCCACCTAAGTATGGCAAAGACATGATCATTTTCATACCATTTAATAAATAATAATACTAATTATTACCTCTTCCATAATTTTTCATAGTGTGTTTACTTAGATGATTGAGGTTGCTTAGTGATGACTTGTTATTTTATTAGCATTATTGTTTCATTCTCTCACCTATTTGTACTTAGAAAGCTTCTTCTTTCAAGGCATGTGAAGTGTTATATAAAGTGTCAAGGTTAAGTGATTTATTCTATTCACTAGTGCCATTCAAGTCCTCTTGTCTATTCTTCCTAGCATAAACATTCATATATAACCTCATAATGTAATATTGATGTGAGAAGATGTATATTGGAGAAGTGTATGTTTGGTTAGTCTCTTGGTTTCATGTGTAACATGAAGCTAGTTGGAATTCATCAAATTATTTCATGTATCACCTCCCTTAGCATATTTTTCTTTCAATTTTATCTCTCCCTTTTCCACCCTAAATTTTAGGTTTAGTAGTGATCTAAAGTGGTACATCAAGGGAGCTATCCCTACCTAGAGATTTACCTCATCCTTAGGCTACCCAAAAGCCTAGAGGTGTTTCAGTTATGCCACTTGGATGAGGAGAGATGATAAATCTCCTCAAAGGGTTAAAATCCAAGTGACAAAACTTTTTCTAGGCTTTAGATTATAAAATTGAACCCCTAGTCGATCAGACTAATAGATATATCCTATTGGGTGTGCTAGAAAAGAAAAATTGTTGGCACCTAAAACTTTCACTCTAGGTTAACCTCCTATCATAATATTTACATGTGTGGGAATGAATGTGGTCTATAAATAAATTTAAAATATTTTATAATTCAGATATTTTCTCAAATTTGGGGGTGAAAAGGGGAGAGATAAATGCAATAAAAAATTAAAATAAAACTAAGGTAATGTGCCAAGATATTTAAAGCATGTAAACTATAATTTCATAAAATATATCAAACCTTTAAACACTATAGATTATAAAAGATCATAAATCATGATTTATGATCTATAATGAAATAAAATATTGATACTATAGAAGTAGAAGAAAAGAGATAACAAACAAAGATAATTTCCCATGTAAATTGTACAAAAATATCACATCATCTTCATGCCAGATGGAGAAAAAAATATATAAGGCCTTAAGGGAACATATAAAACATCTAATCATAACTATGAGGGGCACCTATTAAGGTTGAATAATGATAAAATTCTAACTTATATTACTTCTATTCTATTGCAAATGGTGGTATACAAAATAGCTAATACAAACAAAATGGTAACTAGCCCCTTCCGAAAGGAAAGAGCCTAAAATATATAGGCAAGATGAACTCTTGTGAGAATAACACCTAGAAATCTTGGAAATAATTCCCATGATGATGTCATTGTAGCTAAATGAGGAACTTATGCTCTTGAGTGTAGTTAACCTTTGGATCCTAGATATTGCATGACCACTCTATCTTGTAAAGGCCATAATGCTCAGGATTGGTGTAGTGATGCCATGTGTATATATCTTGAGATATCTTTGCTATGTCATTGGGGATGAGGATATAATTTCCTTTTATAAGGGTGAAACTCCTTTTTCTGATAGGATAACCTTTACCTTTGAAGAGTGTAGTGATGCCATATGGAAAGGCTTGTTTCTTTCTTATTATAACCAATCAGTGGGTCCCCTTTAATATTCTTTAGCTAATGGCACTACTCTAAATTTTGGCACCTAAATAAGCATGGGTATTCCATGTGTTTATTTAGTGATTTTCTTGAGGAAATGGGAATTTATTTGTTAAGGATGAGCATAGGGGTGCCATGTGTAAATCAAACACTCTTCCTGGGGGAAGTTGGGCATTTCTTTACAAAATTGAATGCAAGGGTGCCATGTGTTGAAACTATATTCACCAATTAAATGGTTTAGTGGGCCTCATTTATTTACTAACTATCTAATATTTATTTTTTTGGGTCTAACCCAAAATTAAATGTCTTTGAAGAACATGGGGCTACCGCGTGTTGAGCTGGCACTTCTCCTAAGTGAAATGAGAGCCTCTTTGATCTCGATGACTATTAGGCTGCCACATGGAAGAAGAAGATGGAGGATGATACTTAGAATTTTTTTTGAAAAGGGGACCCTAAGAAATGAATAACCTAAAATGATAAATACTATGAAGGTTCCAAGGAATTGCTAGCTATGCTGAGTGAGTTTGAAACCAAAGATGAACTGCTCCAAAATAACAAAATGTGAATTTTGATCTATAGCTTCCATGGACAAGAAAGATTCTATAGGAAGTTCATAATAAAATTCAATATGACATTTGTATATGTTATAATAATATTTTTTGTATATTATAACATCTTCATTTTAACTAAATAGGTAAAGCAAAATTTCTTAAAAACTAAAAAAAAAGGTGAAATAACAACTGGAATTAATGTTGCCTAATTTAAAAAAAAATTAGGTAGACTATGATGCAAGTGGAACATCTATAGGTATAATAATAATCCAACAAGGTAGTCCCATATCCTATTTTAATGAGAATATAATGATGCAAAGTGAAATTATTCAGTCTATTACCAAGAGTTTTATGGCATAGTATAAGCACTCAAGAAGTGGAGATACTATTTGCTACCAAAATAATATTTGGTGTACGAAAATCACCAATAATTATAATTTATAAATAGATAAGTAAAATTGAATCAAAGGCATATTAAATGGGTCGAATACATATAGATCTACACATTTATGTTAAATTATAGAGGTGGGAATTTTAACAAGGTAATAGACATGCTAAGCAAGAGAGTGATAGTATTGAATGAGATGAGATTTTATGTGTTGGCTTTTATTTAAATAAATTCATTTTAACCTAAAGATGAATATTCATTATAATATGGATATATTTTAAATAAATAACAAGTTTGTATTGAAGGCCATGGCTATACTATATGCTCTAAGATGAAATGATTTTTCAAGGTGCACAAATATGTATTCCAATAATATCAATACATGAGAACCTAATCAAGTAAAATCATATTGGGGGATTAGTTGGACACTTCAGTGGTGATAAGACATTGATGTTATTGGATAAACACTAACACTATCCCAAGGATGGGCATAAATATATGCATGTATGTAAATAGGTGCATACTTTGTCAATTGGAAAAAAGGCAAAACCAAAACACATATCAAACTTTATCAATCATATATAGATGATGAGAGGATATTAACATGGAATTCATACATAGAGTAATTATAACATGAATTCTAATATGGAATACTTAATTGCATGAAATAATACCAATAATGTGATAGACATTTTTTATTTGTTCTTCAAAGAGGTGGTAAGGCTACATGGGTTACCATGTAGAATACATTGTGGATGAAATATTATAGGCCATTTTATGCATACATTATGGAATAAACTAGGAACAAGGATAAATTAAATTTATACATATGTATATTAATGGGAAAATAGAGGTGGTTAAAATGAGACTTTGGAATGTGTAAATGCATTTTACAAAACAAACTAGCATCATTGAACATTGTGTTAACATAATCCAAATTTTCATATACCATTTTTGTGAACCAGAGTATTAGGTGAACACATTTCCAAGTTGTTTATGGACTAAACATGTGATGGTTCACTGAGTTGAGGAAATAGATGAAGCACATGTAATAAGTGTTGAAGAAGAGGACTATACTGAATATATGTGTAAATTTCATAGAAAGTGAAATCAAGGCTAAAATAGACTAGTCACGATTACAAGGAACATGTAGAAAAAATGGAAAGAGAAAATAATTCAAAGAGTGATACTTGGTGATAACACATTTAAGCATGGATATGTTTCCAAAATAAACCTATAACAAGGTAAATTTGAAGAAGATATGACAGTGTAAGGTGTTTCAATTTTTTTCCTAATGCATATAAGATCAAGGTAATAAAAGGAATGGATATTTTTACTATCTTTAAGATATAAAACCTATGTAATTTTCATTAGGAATGACGTGAAGTATAATATAATATTACACAAGTCCCATATTGGAGGGTGTAGATCCATAATAAAGAAAGATAATAAATAGAGGCAATATTACACATTGAGGTTTTAAAATGGATCCATAAAAAGGAATATACAAATTATTTTTTGAAATGGATTAATTATGATATAGAAAATACTTCATAGCTATGCCTTTCTAAAATAGTTAGATATAGATTTTATGTTGCAAACATAAACTTCTAATTCAAAGCTCATGTTTTAGTTTCCCAAGGTGTTTGATGTAGGAGAATCTAGGCACCAAAATTATCCTACATCATTTTCAATATTATATATTATTTTCATAGAATATTTGATCATGTTTATTAATTAACATGGTGTACAATATTAAAATATAAGGAATAAGCATGCATGTTCAAGATTTATAACATGTAAGAATAAATGGAAGGATCATGTTTAAAAAGAGGCTAAGGTCATTGAATTAAAAAAAATTGACCTAAAATGCCACATCACCTTAATCTATAAAAATTTGAACACAACTTATGGGCAATAAAATTAATAAATACACATTTATTAGTTGAGAAATTGACAGATAATTAAAATTAGAAACCCTAACTATTGATTGTATTTTTTAAGATAACGAGGACAATAGTGTAAGAATATCTTTGAGACACTTATAAAAGGGGTTATAAATAAATTATGAGGTGAACCATAGAGGGATAATCATATATATATATATATATATATATATATATATATATATATATATATATATATATATATATATATATGTATGTATGTATCTTGAAAACTCTATTAAATTTGTCCAAGGGTGGAAACATAGACAAAGATCTATACAAAGAATAGGAAGGAAACTCTAAAAAAATCTAACAAGAAAAGGGTAAAGACCAAAAGAGGAGCAAGAGAGAGTGCCTCATGTAGAGTATGGGTGTGATTTTTTATTTATTTCTTGAGTGAAGTGATCTTGTAATATATATGTGGTTGTAATATTTCATTGAGGTCATATGTACTATGTTTGTTCTATTAATAAAAGTGTTACATATTTATTGTAAGTGTTTGTGTCTTTATGTGTAACAAGGTGAACAAACTGTAGGCTACATGGATTAACTTATCTTCATAGGAATTAGATCCTTGATAATTCATCACAAGATAATAAATAATTAATTAATCATAAGTAAAGGAAGGTATAGTGATATATGATAGAGTAGATTAACATAGTTAACTCATAAAGTTATGGCAAATAGTTTATAGTATTGGTTACCATAGGTATTCAAACTTTGTTGGTAGTGTCTAATAGATTTAGATAATTTTTTTCCTAAGATGAGCAATCATGGAGATATGAAATAATATATTGAGGGATTGTGACATAAGAAATGGGAAATAAAAATAATAATATATGTTATGTTCCTTCTATCACTTTATACATAGTTATTTTCAATTTTGTGAAATAGAAAATGAGCGAGAAAGATTATAAAATTAGATATGTGTATTCTCTACCAGGTTTTCTTGGCCATTTATATAAATATTAAGTTCAATAGAAATATATTTATATTTTAAATTTGTATATTTTATTCCCTATATTTTAAAATTTAAATTTAAATATTTTATTTTATTTATGTTGCTCAAATATAGAAATAAATAAAACATTATGGGGAACCTGACCTTTATCTTGAGTGTGACGAACACTAGGTAATTCTCTATTAGTATTTCATATTTCATTATTGGGGTTTCAAATGTGATTTATTATTTGTCATTGTTCATATAAGCAAAAATACACCATGACCATAATGGATGCTCATAGTTTATATTTTATGATTCAAGTTTTGATTGTCATGTTTTCTAGTTTCTTTCTAAAATTATATAATATTTATACAATGTGGGTAATGAAATGGGTTATATTTATCTAAAATAAAACTAAGGATTAAATTAATGATGATGAATTTTTATCTCTCCTTAGTAACACATATTTTATTAATATTGAATATAAGATTGTTTTATTACTACCTAATGGGAAATTACATGTAATATTCCATTTGTTCCTCCCCTACTGCTAAACATAGTGATATCCACCATCCCTCCCACATTATTCATCCTAGGATTATACTGTATGTTGAGGTCCATCTTATCATAACATGAAGAGGTAGGGTTTCACATCTTATATAAAAAAAAATAGTACTCAACATTTCCATATTAATCTCTACCCCCCACACTCACCCCTAACCCTACCCCACAAGTTGATAGATAATACAAATAAAGGGCATGATATCATTGACTAACTTAAGAATAATCTTGATAAAATATATATGTTAGATTTGCTTCATAAATCATCTATATAATGATATTATTCATGTGCTACTATGTGATAAGACCTTACCAAATGATGAAAAACCTAGTAATTTTATGTTTATTTTAAATACATTGAAATGAAGTGAGGATGGTATTTATTTAAGAAATAAGACTTTCATTATCAACATATTATCAATCAAAATATATTATTTATATTAAATTGTTAATATTAAATAAGGTGGTTAAGTGATTTCAGTCAAACTTTCACCCTTAGATAGGTATTTTAAACCTCTTCCAAATTGAGTGGAACATTGGATCACCTCTAGGCCTATGGGTTACCTATAGTAGAAGTAAACCTTTAGATTAAAGGAGTAGTTCCCTAGATATGTTTATTGTAGCTCATCACCTAAACTAATTGCTTTCTTGGGATGAAAAAGGAAAGAGATAACATGAAATAAACCTAATATATTGAGGTGATGCAACAATTTAATCTCCACTAGATTACCATTAATTTTCACTATGAAATATGGATCACAAAACTAGCTTCAACATCCAATGTTTTTCTAACATAAGTCTTTCAAACATTCAGGTGATATGCAATGCACTTCTCAAGGTGAATGAATAAGAGGTATTATTATAGACACTAATGATATTAGTTACACTTATATATAGAAAAACACACTAACTACACTTCATGTGACTTGTTAGAGAGTATATTACTTTCACAAAACATGAAAGAGTAAAGTGAACACAAGGATAGATGATTATCACTTGTCATTCCACTATGCACTAATTCACACACTTATAAAAGAATTTATCAACTCAAAACTAAATTAAAAATATTTTACTAAAAGGCATAAACAATATTCAAACATTAGGCCTTCTCCATACCAAATTTGCATCTTACAAACTTATCCAAAAGTGGTTGCTTATATATTAAAGTGTGAAGAAAGAGAAAGAGGTATGGTAGAATAAAATTAAAAACTATAAATTAAATTTAATATAATAATAGGATTCATTATATATTTTATTACACCTCTAAGGCCATGTGTCTCACTCTTGAATCAACTTTAGCCTTCTAAGTGGTATAGGGGTTACAAACTTGCTAGACACCTTGACTAACATCTTGGAAACTACCTTTCTTTGCATGAAAAGAGTGACAAATAGACCTTAAAAAAATTAATTATAATTGAAATGATATTATACCACTTATTAAACATCTAACATGATTTAATAAACCCTTCTAACCTACCATTCCATCATTCATATGCATAGGTGTCTTGAAAATCTTCATTTCCCACACCTATTTTGGTCCAAGTGGCCTAAAAATCAAGTGCATATTATTAATCTCATAAAAAATAGATGAATATTATTAAAATATGTTTTATCACTGGAGAAAACCATTTTGGTTCTTGGACCAACTCCCAAAAACTTATTTTGTTCCTTAATCCCTTACTAGGCTTAGTTTCCTTATAACCCTAACAACCTATAAACCTCATTGTGTACATATTTATATAGATTATATTGATAAAATAATTTAATATTATAGGACCCAATATTATTTTCTATCTCCATGTCAAATTTTATATCCATAATCTGAGTGGAAGTCTACCTTTTCTTCCTTTCTCTCTCTTGAATTAGGCCTCAATTTTGCCTCCTTGCTTAGGCCCTATTTTATTTCTATATACTTATAAAAAACATTAAAAATAACCCAAAAATTATTTTATTAAATTTTATTAAGATATAACCAACCTCCATGTCAATTTTGGGGTTACAAAACACTGTGGAAGTATGCAAACCAAGAAATGGCCTTACCACCTAGTCTCATTTTGAGCCTATTTGAGACTACCTTGGAAAATTGGCCTAGTTTGATCACCTATATAATATAATAAGAATTTTTTTTTAATTTAATATATATTTAAAATCCCAAATAACCTCATCCCATTATTGGGAATCAATCTCTTTCTTAGAACACCTACAAAACATCAAAAACATGTAAAAATAGGGCATTTGTGGAAATCCATATAAGTGATGATAGCATAAAATTAATTGTGAGTAATTTAATTGTAGTAATAAAAAATTCCAAGGGGATTTAGGAGAAATATAGGTAATTAAGTATGCATTTGAGGCCTTTTCTCCTTGATCAGTCACTATCAAAATTTAAGACTAGTTTGGGATATTAACAATTGTTCATAAAGAACAGATTGTTAATTAACATCCTTAAAATTATAACACATTATTATCTGACCCCTTAAACTATCCCACATGTCTCATCCTCCCATTCAAATTTTGATCTATGGTATGACCATCTGAATTTGCTCTTCAAGTGGCCTACTTAGCATTCTTGAGCTTTGAGATAGGTCAAATATGAGTTTTAAGTCTCAAAACTTAATTTCAATGTTAGGAAGAGTTAATAAACATTTGAAACATCCATATAAATGATTATAAATGATATAAATTTTTTTTCAATTCCTATATAAATTCATAGTGTACTAGTCAAGGGTCTTAGAGTTTAGACTTATCTCTTTCTTGCTAGCCCTCAAGGGAATTTGATGGAAAACTAAGGTGTGTTATCACCTAATAATGTCTATAGGAATATTAACTACATTTAGGGTCATTTAATGAGGTATATAATTTTTTATTTGTGCCTTTGAGCTCAAGTGGATCCCTACATCTCTTGACTACACCTTGCTAAGGAGTGGACCAAGTATGAGACAAAATAGTGGATATATCCACACTATTCTAACTTTTAATTGGCCATGGATATATTATTTCAGTCATGATCACCATCTATACCAATTTTTATGGCATGATCATCCCTCTATGACCCTCAAAACTTAGATTTCCCTGAAGACTAGTTAGACTGTCACCTGTGTGTAACTGTCTAGTTTTGATAGACTATGTATGGAGTCATATAACTTAGATTTGTCAGTATTCCTTAGTTAAATTTTGGTTTAGACTTAAATTAATACTTTTTAAAAAATTATTTGGACCTTAGAGTCTCTCATGTCATCTATGTTCTTCTCCTTGAACTTAAGGTCAGCTTGTGTCACTAGTAGCCTATGTGTGACTACCTATGTGTAAGGACACTTGAAATTCATACTTGATCAAATTTCCATGTTTATTTTGGTTTAAAAATGTCTTTATGATATATTTACCATATGTTTAACACCTAAAAACTCTTTCACCATGTTTATAGGTTATCTTTAGGCTCAAGACTAGATTTTCTTAATGAAATAACTTGTAGGTGCCTATTAAGTATCCTGACTACACGTTGTGTATTAGAACCTCACCACTCACCTCAATGATCCTATTAAATAGTTCATAAATTTACCTCAGTGAACCTCAAAATAAATTTCAAATAAACACTACCATTCTCTTTAGGTATGCAACTGAGTTGTCCCTCAAATAGGCCTATAGCTTACCTATTAGAACACTTGATTGTGTTTTGAAGTTTGAGTCTTTAACTTGAAATAAATAAATCTCTCTTACTATTAAATTTTATTAAGATCAAAAAATAGGTTCAAAAAATTCCTCATACATGCTTTTTTATATTTCTTAGGCTTTATATCAATCCATATCTTTAGCATCTTATAGGTGTTCTTTTAGGGTATTGACTATGTGTTATAAATTTAGACCTCACCTTCATGGTCCTAACCTCCTCAATGTTATATGAAGTTTTTAAAAATATTATATGGATTATCAAACATATTTAAAACATCATTTTTATTCCATATTTATCCTTAAGACTAGTTTGGTCCATAAGCCTCTTGTATATGTCTTTAGAGGGCTCATGACTATGTGTAGGTTTGGAACTTAGACTCCTATCCATTTCCATGATGTTTTTAAAAGGTCCAAACCAAATTAGTATCCATTTTAACTTTATATAAAGTAATTATAACACATTTTTTAACCTTATCAAGTCACTTCTCACTTACTCCCATATACAATTTGTACAGGGTACTTTAGGTGTTTTTTAGACTATGAATTCTATCCATTTGGCCTTCAATGGATTTCAAGTGGCCTAGTTGCTTTGATGAGTTGGAATATTATCTGAATATAATGGGGTTAGTATATCCATGTTTAAGACATAGATTTTTGTTGATTTTTACATTAGTCAAGGTCCAAAATGAGGACCTTTAGGCTTAGGGACTTGTAGGTCTCATTTAATCGTATAAGGCTACATAAAGCCACTCTCTTAATATATTTGAGTTTTGAGCTTTATTGAAACTATCAACCTACTCCATGAAACTTCCTATCACTATCTATTATTCAAAGGTATAAAAGGTTTGTAACAAGAATCATTTTATATTTTTCAACTCACCCTATAGGTCTGTATGGACTGCATACACAGTCCACTAATGCATAAGCCTATGAATTATCTGAGAACATTCTAGTGGCTAATTCAACCTGATGATGGAAAAATAAATACCAATGAATACATGAAGGTATGAGGATATGTATCAATCTCCTTTTAGAGTTCTGAGCATCCTCATCAAACTTCTCTATAGTCTATACAACTAAAACAACTATGACTCTTCATTTGAAATTATGCATTTGGGATATCTTCTTGACTTTTATTCACTTCCAAAGGTGAAATGTTAAGTCATAAACTCACACTATTATATATTACTGGTAAAATATCTAAAATTAGAAATTGAACTTATAGTAGACCATATAACGCATACCATATCTCCAAAAACAAGCATACTTGAAGAATATAGTGAAAACACATATACAATAAAATAACATGGAATACATGAAAATTATGGAATTTACATGAAAAATGAATTATTATAAACCTATTATAATCATTACAATGAAGATAAAATAGAGATTTATACCAGAATCCACTAAAATAACTTGTACACTAAGACATTCTTCCTTCAAGTGAAATCACTTCATGAAGGTGATTTGGTTGATGAAACCACCATGAAAAGGATAGCCTATACCTATAAAAATCACCCTCAAAATCATTACTCTCAAATGGATAGGCCATAGTGATCTATTTTCTCTCTTAATGATTATTCATAAATAATAAGATAAAAATATGCAAAACAATGCCACTAATTTCAATATTAATTATACCCCTAATAATTTCCAAAGTTTAATCTCCTAACTCTCTCTCTCTCTCTCTTGGTCATACCATTAAATGAAAATTTGCTTTTTTGAGATTATGAAGGCAATTATGGAGGAGAAAAAGTGTTTTGAGTGTTATTTTTATCTAAAAATTGGTACATATTTAAAATGATATGAGGGATCCAAAGATACACTTAAAAAACTATTTTTAATTGAAAATTGATCTTATAAGGTTGTACAAGTGCTTGTAAAGTATCCTTTTACCAAGATTAGGCATTGAAATATAGTTTTTTTTAGACTGTGACTATTACTAAAGCTTATCTAACCTCTTTCTAACACCATGGATGTTTGAAATATTCCTAAAACATTATCTTACTGGAATAACATGTTAAACTCATCCACATGGGCCAACAGGTGGCAAAAATGTGATTTTTTGCATAAAAAATCCAAATAAATGTTAGATTATGATAATATGATATAAATAAAATACAAATAACCTTTTTAAATGAATTTATACTATATCATACAGTTTACAATGTTTGACAATTTCAAGGCATTTTACTTGACCATAGGACTAGACAAGTGAACTTAAGACTAGAACTTGGACAATGTTAGATAAGGGTGCATATGATCACATAGTACTATTTAAGACCACTTGAGACCATGGAAATACCATGAAAAACATTATACACCTATATGAATTTTAAACCTATAGGGGTTGACCAATTTTGATGAGGTCAAAATTTAGTCAACATTCTTGGTGATCCCTAGGGGTAGTAGGCCTACAATGTTAATGGATTAGTAGCATTATCTTTCCAATGTGATATGGAGTCACTCTTTTTCTCAAACTTAAACTATTATGCCTTAAAAATACTTAAAACTCACAAAAAACACACAACAAAAAGGAAACACACAAAATGCTAAAATCATTTAGGGAAAACACACACAAAGACTCAAATAACACACCTATCCTAAAATATACATACCTCAAAAAATGTTTGAGGTAGTTAAACACTTTCTCTTATTTCAACTAGGATAAAAAATACTATTCCTTGAGTCACATCTAATCCATGAGAATAAGTCACCATAGGATGGATGTTTATCAAAAAAAATTTCTTGTGAAGGTGATCAAAATACTTACCACTCATAGGAGCTCTGCTAGCTAGAATTACACCACTTGAAACTTATTTTAATGGTTTTTCTAAATTTACTCTAGGATTGTTTGGCAATGTAGCCTTCTTAATCTCATTGATGTTCATTTGGTTCTTTTCAAATTGATCCTTAGTAACCATGAAACATTTATCAACTTCACATTCATCTAGACCATGATGTTCTAGATGTTTATAGCCTTCAATATTGCCTTATTGCAGGCCCATCTTATCTTTAAGTGGTTCAACATTAGATTGAGGTTAAGGATACTCCTCAACCATAAAAACTTCTACCTTGGTATGATTAAACTCTCCTAATAATTAAACTTGATTGAAAATGTTTTGACACTCCTTGTCATGCTCAATCATTCCATCAAATACCTCACTCTCAAGCTCATTCTTATTTTGAGGAAGGTCTACGTTAGTCACTTGATCAAACTCTTGTACTATGTCATGAAAATTCTGTCATAAATCATCTTATTCTTCATGACTATCACATACATGAACTTATTACTTTTGAGAAGGTAGAATTGCATTGTATTCCTTATCATCATTGTCTATCACAATTTAAAACTCATCATAATCATACATATGAATAAGATAGTTAACTTATGTAGCTTATTGAAAAGGACCATCAAAGCTTACCTCATAATGTTTATCACCTTCATCATTGATGATGTATGTCCCAAGACTTGTCTCTTTAATGAGATTATATGGAACATATTCATAAGTGTCAATACCATACTCATACAAGAAAATATCAGAGATACCCTCAAGTTTGGAAGAAGCTCCATCATTTGTATCATGATTCTCTTACACATAGATAGTACCATTCAAATTAAATCTAGATTCCACATATGGTTCAATGTGAAAATTTATTAATGGTTGTGTCCTTATAGTCACCTTTGCTCCATACCTTGTTATAGAGGCTAAGAAAGACAAATCATTATAAATATATTCTCTTATCTTGGTAGTAAAGTATCTTGATGGACAAATAGAAAATGTGTAGACATGTATACCACCACTATGTCTTGTAAAATTGGAAAGATTGGATAGTCATGAATGAATGTTGAGACATAATAACTTAGTTGGTGTCCCATAAATCTATAATACTCATTTTATATATGGTTCATATTTCAATCCTAACTTGTCTTCAACTAGGTTGGGCATAACTGAAGTGTTGGCCCTACTATCCACAATGCAATTATGGACTAGTTTGTCTCTCATAATGAGGGTAAGATATAAAGGTGGGGGATTTTCATATTTTGTGGAGGGTTAAAAAATATGGGTGAATGTATTTTTGAGAGATAAACCACCATGTATTGATGTTTTAGGATTTATGTGGATTTATGACAACTGCTCTTGAAGTAATTCCTTTTGACTGGGCATGTGGAACACTTCCCAAAGAGATATACTAGTCCTTATAATCTTCAAAGAGTCAATGATATTCAAATAATAAACACTCAAATTTTATTGAATCCTTGGAGGAAAATAAGTACCTTAATCTTGAGGAAATTAAGTACTTTGAGTGACCTTTCTAAAGTTTTGATTTTGAAAAGGTGCAGAACTTGTAAAGGCTACCACATTTGCATTCACATTTTGTTGCCTTGGATGAGTGTTATTTTAAGTTGTATTCACAACTTGATAATATCCCAAGGATATTATCATTGAAATTTTGTTAGATTTAACTGAGTTACTTTGGTTTAGGACAAGTCTATCCTCCACTTGAAAGTTTACAAGTCGCACTCCTTGACTACCATAGTCTCCATTTGTTTTTGCTTGCATGAAGCTCTCATCTTATATTGTCAATTGAGGAGTAGCCCCTCTTTGAGTAAAATTATATTTTTCTTAATTATCATAATCAGTCATGAACTATCCTTGAGGGTATCATTATTATCCTTAAACTAAGTTACTATGGACTACAATCATGGCTCTTGTGTTGGGAGTAGAGTCTAGATTATAGGCATTGGGTGAACTATTAAAGTTAGGCTAACCTTGTCCCCTCCTTTGACCACTATGCTAAGGTGAGAATATATTTTATTTTAAAGGGTATTATTAAGGTTTTTTTTGGGATCCAAATTGTTTATTTGACTAACTAACTTTATATTTTAAGGCCTTACATCTTGCTTCCCAATCAATGGTATCTTTCGATTTCTTTAAGGCAGATTTGGGATTATTATCTAGATTTTAAATTGGAGTAAGATTTGAAGGAGTAGAAAAAACATTAGGCAAGATGGGCATAGAGACTTTTAGAGGAATCTTAATAGCTTATATTAAACCATTATAAACTCTAATGGCTATGTAATAGGCTTTAGTTAAATTATACCCACCATGGACTTCAACATGATAACTTAATGAATCCCAATAACTCTAAGTTATGTTGGAAGAAATAAAACATGCAGAGGGTATTGTGGGAGGTGGCAGCTTATTCCATGTTCTTTAAAACCTCTAATTGAATTCATGCATGTTTTCTTTATGGCCTCATTGGATAACATTTAGTTGATGTATGAGTGATGTATGATCACTCTTATCTTCAAATATTTGAGTAAATACCCCCCCAAACCCATCCCAAGTAGTGATACATCCTCCTCGCAACGTTATATACCAATCAAGGGATTTTTTCCTAAGAAACATGGCAAGCAATCTGACTTCTATGTTAACTTTAGTGACATTATAGAATTTATGGAATTTGGATATGTCCCTAATATGCTCACATGGGGTGATAAGACCTTTCCATTTTAGGTGGAAACACTCTTGGTGGCGCTAGAAGGGATATCATCATAGGCATAGAGGTTTATATGATTTTTAGTATTGAAGGCTAGGAAATCATGTTACCTAGCCATGTTTCCCTCAAATTTCTCTTCATTATCTTTCTCATCCTAACTTTAAAAATCTTCTTTCTCTTAAAATGTTAGGATAGGCTCAGGGTACTAAACTTAAAGAGCAAGTTCAAGATGAGGGAATGGATTTATAGGTTGATTAAATATACTATAATATGACCTAGTAAGGACCATGAATAATGAAAAAAAGAAATAAGAAAAATTGGCCTACAATTAGATATTACCTTTAGTGGAATCACCAAATGTTGAGTGAGGAATGCATATGCAACTATGATGTTGTCAAGACTAATATTTACCTTGATAAGATGTACTTGAGACAATAGTCCCACTGTGCATGCCAAAAATATTTTCACTCAATTTTACACACTTGGAGAGTTAGTTCAAGCCTCTTCCAAATTTATTGGAAAATTGGTTTACCTCTAGGCCTACGGGTTACTTATAGTAAAAGGTAAACCTCTAGATTAAAGAGCCATCTCCCTCGATATGTTCACTATAGCACATCACCTATAATACTTACTTGCTTGAGATGAAAAAGAATAGAGTGAACATGAAATAAAAATAATATAATAATGTGATGTACCAAGTTAATATATACAAAACAACAATTAAATTTAACTATGAAAGATGACTCATAAAACTAGCTTTAACATCCAATGTTTATCTAACATAATTATTTCAAACATGAAGGTGATATGAAATACACTTCTCAAGTTGAATAAACAAGAGGTATAATTTTAGATAATAGTGGTATTGCTTACACTTAGAAATAGACAAAGGCACTAACTACACTTAATGTGACCTGTTAGAGAGCAAACTACTTGCATAAAGCATGAACGAGTAATGTGAACACAAAGATAGATGATTATCACTTGGCATTACACTATGTACTACTTCAAAAACTTAGACAATAATTTATGAACTCAAAAGTAGATTGAAAATATTTTATTCAAAGGCACAAACAATATTCAAACTAGTAGGGATTTCTCATTCTAGATGTAGATCTTATAGACATAGCCAAAAGTGCAAAATTATATAGAGAAGTGTGGAGAGAGAGAGTGTGTGTGTGGAGAGAGAGAGAGAGAGAGAGAGAGAGAGAGAGAGAGAGAGAGAGAGAGAGAGAGAGAGAGAGAGAGAGAGAGAGAGAGAGAGAGAGAGAGAGAGGTGGTATAATAAAATTAAAAAGTGTCCATGAGAGTTAAAATAAGAATATTAATTATGATACATTAAATTAGACCTCTAAGATCATGTGTCTCAACTCCTGAAGCATCTTCAACCTTCCAAGTGGCATAGGGGTTTAAAAGTTGCTTGAAACATTAACTAGCATCTTGGAAACTACCCTTCTTTGCATGAAAGGAGTGATAAATGGACCATAAAACCATGAATTCACATTTAAATAATATTATAACACTCATTTAACATATTACATGACTTAATAAAATCCTATGACCTACCATTACATCATTCATGTGCATAGGTGTCTCTTGAAACTCTTCATTTCCCACATCTAGTTTGGTATAAGTGGACTATACATCAAGTTCATATCCTTTAGATAATCCATACTAGATGAATTTTATTAAAATATGTTATCAATTTTGAAACAAACCATTTTGGTTCTTGGACCAACTCCCCAAAACTCATTTTTCTCCTTAAGCCCTTATTAGGCCTAGTTTCCTTGTAGCCCTACAAACCTATAAACCTCATTGTTTAGGTATTTGTATGGATTATCTTGAGAAAATAAGGTCATATTATAGGACCTAGTATTAATTTTTATCTCCATGTCAAATTTCATCTTTATAATCTAAGTGGAAGTCTACCTTTTATACCTTTCTCTCTCTTGAATTAGGCCTCAATTAGGGCTCCTTGCTTAGGACCCTATTTTATTCATAAAAACTCTTTCCACACATGTTAAATAATTGAAAATAATGTTATTAACTTTCCATCATCCATCAATAATATCCATTTAAAATTTGGGGTCTTCAGACCCTATGGAAGTATGGAAACCAAGAAATGGCCTTACCACCTAGTTGCATTTTGAGCCTATATAAGACTACCTTAGAAAATGGGCCTAGTTTGATCACCTCCAGAATATCATGAGACTTATTTTAGGATTTAATTGAAATTATAATTCCAAAATTACATAATCTCATTATTGGTAAGATTTTACCTTCTCATAAAACCTAAAAAACATCAAAAACATGCAAAAATAGGGCATTTATGAAAATTTGTACAAGTGAAATTAGCATAAAAGTACATGTAAGTATCCTAAGTGGAGTAAAAATAAACATAAAATAGGTTTTATTGTAAAAATATATAATTATATATGCATTTGAGGCCTTTTCTCATTGACTGGTTAGTATCAAGGTTTAAGAGATGTTTAAGACCAGTTTGGGGACTTAATGCTTGTTCATAAAGAACATATAATTAATTGACATCCTTAAACTTGGAAAAAATTTTATCTAAAACCTTAAACTATCACAAATGGTTTAGTCTCCCATGAAAAGTGTGAGCTATGGTATGAGCATCTGAAGATACTCTTTCAGTGGCATGTTTAGCATTTTTTAATCTTGGAAATAGGTCAAATTTGAGTTTTGAGTCTCAAAACTCAATTCCAATACTAGGAAGAGTTCATAAACATTTTAAACATCCCTCTCCATGATTATAAATTATCTTTAATTAATTTTCATTCTTATGTATGCTCATGGTGTACTAGTCAAGGCTCTTGGGGTTTAGATTTATCTCCTTCTTACTAGCCCTCAAGGGTATTTAATGGAAAACTGAGGTGTCTTACCACATAAGAATGTATGTGAAAATATTATATGACTATTCAATACCTTTAGGGTCCATTCATGAGTTTTTTAATTCTTTCTTTGTGCCTTTGAGCTCACGTTGACCCCTAAGTCTCTTGATTTCCCCTTGCTAAGGTGTGGGCCAAGTCTGAGAACAAAATAGTGGATATGTCCACTACCAAGTTGACTTTGAATTGGATATATGCATTTTTTCAAAAATTACCACCATATATAAAAATTTAAAATGCATGGTCATACCTATAGGACCCTCAAAATTCAAATTTCCATCAAGATTGGATGGACTATAACCTATGTGTGATTGTTTGGTTTTGATAGACTATTTATGGAGTTATAAAAATCATATTACTAAATCTTCCTTAGTTCCCTTTTGGTTTAGAGTGACCTTAAGAAAAATTTTAAAATTTATGTGGATATTATAGTCCCTCATGTCATATATGTTCTTCTCCTTAAACTTAAGGTCAACCTATATCACTAGTATCCTATGTGTGATTGTCTATGTGTAAATACTCTTCAAACTTAGACTTGATCAACATTCCATGTTTATTTTGGTTTTAAAATGTCCTTATGATATATTGATAATCTAGGTAAGATCTCAGAACTCTTTCACCATTTATCAAGTTTTCTTCATGCTCAAGCCTAGCTTATCTTCATACAACCACCTATAGGTGCCTATTAGGTATCCTGATTTCACCTTATGTATTAGAACCTAACAAATCACCTCAATGATCCTCTTCAATATTTAATGGATTTAATTAAATTTATAATTAGTTTCAAATAAACTTTCAAAGGCACACTACCATTCTCTTTAGGTATGCAATTGAGTTTTCCCTCATATAGGCATATAGCTTACCTATTAGAACAATTGACTGTGTTTTTAAGTTTGAGACTTTACCTTTAAATCACTAACTCTATATTAATCTTAAATTTTATTGAGATCAAAAAATGGGTTCAAAAAATTCCTCATACATGCTCTATTAGCTTTCCTAGGCTTGATATCAGTCAATCTCTTTAGCATCCTATAGGTGCTCTTTTAGGGAAATACTATGTGCTATGAATTTATACCTCACCTTCATGGTCCTAACCACCTCAATTGTATATGAATTTGTTTTTATTATTATATTTATTCTCAAACATATTTAAAACATATTTTTTATTAATTCTTTAGCCTTAAGACCAGTTTGATCCATAAGCCACATGTATATGTCTTTAGACGGATCATGACTATGTGTAGGTTTGGAACTTAAACTATTATCCATTGCCATGATGTTTTGAAAACGTCCAAACTAAATGATTATCCATTTTAAATGTATATCAAGGTCTTTTAACACATTTTTAACCTTATCAAGTCACTTTTCACGTACTCCCATATAGAGTCCATATATGGTATTGTAGGTGCTTTGTAGAATGTGAACTCAGTCCATTTGGACTTCCAAGGATTTCAAGTGGTTTGGTTGCTTTTATTAGTTGGAATACTATCTGAATATAATGGGGTTATGATATCCATGTTTAATACTTATCTTTTTGTTGATTTTGACATTTTTCAAGGTCTAAAATGAGGACCTATAGTCTTAGGGACATATAGGTCTCATTTGACTATATAGGGCTACACAAAGCCACTCTCTTAAGATATTTGAGTTGTGAGATTTATTGACACTATCAACCAATTTTATGACACATCCTATCATATTTTATTATTCAAATGTCCACAAGGTTTGTGACAAGCATCATTTCATATATTTTAACTCACCCTATAGGTCTGAATGGACTGTATACATAGTTCACCAATGCATAAGCCTATGAGTTATCTTAGAACATTATAGTGGCTCATTAAACTTGATGATGAAATAATAAATAACAATGAAATACATGAAGGTATGAGGATATGTATCAATCTCCTTTTAGAGTTCTAAGAATCCTTAGACTTCTCTTCAGTTTTTACAACTGAAACAACTATGACTCTTCATTTGAAAGTATGCATTTGGGCTCTTTTATTGACTTTTATTCACTTCTAAAGGTGAAATGTTAACCCAAAAAATAAACATATGATATATTACTATTAATATAGCCAAAATTTTCAATTAAACTTCCATTAGACCATATAACACAAATAATATCCAAAAACAAGCATACTTGAAGAAGATAGTCAAAAACACATCTAAATCAAAATAACATTAAATAGATGAAAATTAGGGAGTTTAAATGAACAATGAAGCATTATTAACCTATTATAATCACTACCATGAAGATAAAATAGAGACTTGTAGCAGAATCCATTAGAATAACATATACACTAAGACATTCTTCCTTCAAATGAAATCACTTCATGAAGATGAGTTGTATGATAAAACCACAATTAAAATGAGATATAAGACATATAAAAAATAGATTCAAAATAATTTCTCTCTTTATATTTATAAAATGGAGAAACAAGTTGAAGATCAAACCCCTCTCATATGGATAGGCCATTGTGACCTACAGGCACTCTTAACAATTTTTCATAAATAAGAATAAAAAAATATGAAAACCAATGCCACTAATTTAAAGATTAGTTATACCTATAATAATTTACATTTTTTTAGCTCCTCTCTCTCTCTCTCTCTCTCTCTCTCTCTCTCTCTCTCTCTCTCTCTCTCTCTCTCTCTCTCTCTCTCTCTCTCTCTCTCTCTCTCTCTCTCTCTCTCTCTCTCTCTCTCTCTCTCTCTGTCTCTCTCTCTCTCAGCTATACCATTCAATGTAAATTTTCCTTCTTGAGCTTGTGAAGGTAGTGATGGAGGAGAATTTTTTTTTGGAGTGTCAATTCAATATAAAACTTTTTCTACAGCTGGAAACTTGTCTTAGGGATCCCAGACACTTATAAACTATTTTCAGCTAAAAAATATCTTCCAAGGCCATACAAGTTCTTGTAAAATGTCCTTTTATTGATATTAGGAATTAAACTATAACTTCTATCAGAATATGACTATTCCTAAACCTTATCTAACCTATTTATGACACTATGGACGTTTGGAATATTACTCAAATTTTCTCTTCTTGGAATGGCATATTCAACTCTTCTACATGGGCCAAAAGGTGGCCAAAATGTAATTTTTGCATATAAAATCCAAATAAAGTTTATATTATGATAATATGATATAAATGACATATAAATAAAATTTTGAAATTACTATAAACCATACTATACCTTTTACTATGTTTGACCATACCAATACCTTGTACTTGACCATAAGACTAGGCAAGTGAACCTAAGATCAGAACTTGGACAATGCTAGATAAGGGCACACATGACCACATAGGGCTATTTAAAACCACTTGAGATGATGAAAATACCATGATAAACATTAGACACTTGTATGAATTTTAAACCTATAGGGGGTGACTAGTTTTGACATAAGGTCAAAATTTGGTCAATAGTAAGTTTTAGTGGATAATGGATTAGGATTCAATATTTTCAATATATATTTTATTTGTATACTTGGTTTAGAATACAAGTAATTTAAATAACCTAATATGAATATTTTTAGCTTTGATAACATACCTTAAAAAATAGTAGGAAAAATTACATTGAATATCCCATTCTATCTAAGAATAATAGAAATAATATGATAAGTTATGCCTAATTATCTTAACTATTATATTTTATTGTGTAGACATTATATTCATGAAATAATGTAGTTTATTATACCTTATATGTAATTTCCAAGTTTATACATCACACACACACACACACACACACACACACACACACACACACACACACACACACACACACACACACACACACACACACACACACACACACACACACACACACACACACACACACACACACACACACACACACACACACACACACACACACACACACACACACACACACATGCACGCACACGCACACGCACACGTACACGCACACGCACACGCACACGCACATGCACATGCATACACGCACACACACACACACACATGTGCGTGCGCATATGCACGTGTGCACGCATGCGCACACACACACACACACACATGCATGCATGCATGTGTGTGTGTGTGTATGTCTATGTTTATGTGTGTGTGTGTGTGTGTGTGTTTGTGTGTGTGTGTGTGTGTGTGTGTGTGTGTGTGTGTGTGTGTGTGTGTGTGTGTGTGTGTGTGTGTGTGTGTGTGTGTGTGTGCATGTGTGAGTGTGTGTGTACGTGCACGTGTGTGAGTGTGTGCGTGCATCTACATGTGTGTGTGTGTGTGTGTGTGTGTGTGTGTGTGTGTGTGTGTGTGTGTGTGCGCGTGTGTGTGTGTGTGTGTGTGTGTCCGCACACGTGCGTGCGTGCGTGCATGTGCATGTGCGTGTGTGTGTGTGTGTACACACACATACATACATGCATACACACACACACACACACACACACACACACACTCACTTTTTATATTGATGATGCACCTTTTAAACACTATGAAATGAATTAACATATGGTAAATTACATATCCTTTATACAACTCTTGGTGGTACCTCTTATATCATAACATGAGGTAAATTAATATTATCTTGCATAATTATATTATTATCCTCAAAAATATGGGAATTTTTTTTTGTATAAGTGTAGACACCAAAATCATGTCTACCCCTTGGTTGCCCTCCCCCCTTGGTCCCCTTCATCCATATTCCTAACACTTGTCCTAAGCCCCCTCATTTATCAAATTAAAATAAATCAAATATTTTAATTATCCCATTTCCACCTCACCCATGCCACCTTGGATTCTCCTCCTTGGGTGCCCCCACCTCATTCCTAGCTTTAATTGCCTAAATCCTCTCTTAATCCTTCCTCTCACGGCCATTTAAAACCCTCACGACCATTTTCCCATGAACGTTTTGACCCTGGCAGCGTGCAAGAATGAACAAAGGCTAATTTTAGCCTCTGTCCCCATTCTTTTGTTGTCGATGTCGATCATTATTCGGCCGACGTCGGCAGTCCTGCCGGCATCGGTTGACATTAAAACTACATTTCTACAACTATTCTCACCCCCACAAACATGAACTCTTTTGGTGCTTGGCATTCTATTTCTCTCTCTCTCCCTCTCGTACAGTAAGCATTAGTAGCTACAGGCACTCTACAGAAATAGCTCCATGCTCTTGGCATTTGCAGGTCCTTCAACAGCTCCAACAACAGGTTTCCTCCATTCTTCCTTTAGCAAGTAGGAGGTAAGCACTTTCCTTGTTTTCATTTCATTTCTTATTTGAATTTATCTGCTAATCCAGCCCACTATCCACAACCTTCCTTGTCCTTCCCTGAGAGGCTAAAAAGCCTTCTCAGATCCCTGTCTTCCCCTTTTTGCCTCTGTCACCCATTCAGTCCATTCCCAGACAATATTCTCAGTCCCTCAAAACCCAAAACAGTGCCTCTGACCTCCAAACAGTCCCTCTAACTCCCAAACAGACTTTTAGACCCTCAAACGACCTCTTAGACTACTCTACAGACCAAAACCAGACCTAAAACTCATCCCTGACCATTACCCCAATCGACCTCGACCATTTCCTATACCGACGTCGGCAGCCTAACTGACATCAGTGACATTCCTTGACTGACGCCAGCAAAACCCCTGACATCGGTGACTGTGCAAAGCAGAATGCTGCATATCAGGTACACTTTTGCTTTCAATTTCTTTCATTTAGTCTTTTATCATTTCTATTTCTATCAACATTCTATTTTTAACAGTAGACTGTCATCCTCCAAGAAGTCTTTGCACTTCTAGGACCAAGCTTTTGCTTGGCAGTCCACTTTCTTGTCATCTAATGCTTTTTGTGTTTTAGTCTCTTTCTCTTTCAGGTGTCATCCTCCACAACCAAAGAGGAGTTCCTGCTATCATCTAAATTTGGTGCGCAAGTCCACAATCTGGGTATGTACAAACCCTCATCCTTTCTTCTTAGTTTCTCATTTTTCCTTTCTTGAATGTGAAAAGCAAAATCTCATATAGAAACATTCTGGCATGCCTGGTGGGACCCTAGGGTCTTCCTTGGGTTCTTTTCTTTCTTTTCATATAGGGTGCATTAGGTTTCTCCTTTTTCATCTCTTTCTTCTATCTTCCAAAAGACATCATAAGTAGGATTAAAAATGACTCTTCTTTCTTTTCTTGCATCATAGACTAGTCAAAAGTCATACTCTTCAACCCTTTCTCCATTTGTCTTCATACGAACTAACATTTTGACTTGGGCTTAAAACACACTGCATTTCATTTCTACTTGCTTGCATTTCTTAGTCCACATCTAGTAATTAATAACCGCATCATGAATTAATCGTATTCCACTTTATGTTACACAACCAAATCACTTGAACAAATCAAACATCAAACTTACCTGAGACAAGGCCCGACTGGGATTTCATCACCCAACAGATACCTTACCCGTCTCGGCAATCCCACTTGGATTTCATCACCAAGGGGAAAGCCCACTCTGTTCTCTAGCAGAGGATAATCTCTAGGGAAAGTATATTTTGGCTAAGCGAGACCAGCTTATCACTGGGCTCGTGAAGTGAGGGGAGCTTGCTCCTTAGCACCAGGCCATGTACAGAACCTAACCCAAACTCTTGAGCACCTAAACAAACCTGAAACCATCCCTAGACTACCTCTTCTAGGACCCATCTCAAAAGCTAATCTTCCTATACACATTCTAAGGCATAAGCCAACATGATCCTAATAATTTATTCCTAGGGATTTAATGCTTAGGATCTGCTTGTGTTCTTCATCTTTTCTATTCTTATCTGCTTGTTTGAGCTAGTGAGGATGTTCTTCTTCCTTTTTTCTAAAAACTCTCAAATATTTTGAGTTTCTGGAAAACACAATCACTGGCATCAGTTTTGCCACTGACATCGACAACCTTTCCTCACTGGCATCGGTTATCTGACTGACATCAGCCATCTATTCTCACCAACATTGATTTTTCAATCGATGTCGGTCACTGTCATAGTCCTTTTTTTCAAACTAGCAGCCTTAAAACCCGACCCTTTTTCTGCCAAAAACCCCATTCTAAGTTTTTGAAACTGAAAAAACATAGTTTCTGGAACCTGACCCTGTTTGCCTTGAATGGTTTTGACACGCAGTCAAACCAAGGCTCTTCTTGACCATGCAAGACATCAACCACTTCCACCTTCCCCATCCATAACCAGTCCTATAATGGAGTTCCACTCGAAGACCGAAAGAACTCCTACTCCATCGACCCTGACTCAGGTTCCCATAGTCCCTGAAGGGGACCAAGATTTCAAAAGATTCTTAGACCTCAATGTCAAAGCCTTACAACATTATCTCGCGTGAAGCTGAATGTGAGACTCCTTGGGAAACCCAATTTATGGGATGCTGACTTCCTTAGTCGAGATAATGATCACATCAATAGCATCCAAAATTCAACCTATAGACAATCAAGCCAACACCTCAACTAATAACCTAACCGTGTCCTATCTTCAAAATTTAGCCTCTCCTTCTAGACCTACCTCCATGGGGGTTTCGGCACCCCCTCAACCTCAAACTACTCAATCAAATCCTACACCTTTCCAAAACCTAGTGGTCTCTATCCCCCCTACTCTTGGACCATCAACACAAGAGTAACTGCCTACCCTTCAACAAGTGTGGCCACCCCTCAACCACCTTTGACGACCCCTATCCAATTTGTGCCTACCAACCCCATAACACAAGTGCCCTTGGCTTCAACATCTACCCCAATGACTAGCTACCCATATGTTGCACCTACACAAGCGCAACCAACCATGTCATATGCCTCCTCTAGCCTCTTTCAAGTGCCCTACAACCTAGGGGTGCTCCACCCACCAATCCGTCAGTAGACATCATCAAAATGTTGATGGACAAGATGTCTAGCCTAGAGACCTCTATTTTTGGTTCATGCAATGCCCTCTCATATGTGCAAATTTGCAACGAACCCATTCATCCCTCTGTCCTAATCAGGCCATATCCTAGTTAGTGGGAGCTTCCTAAATTCTCTCATTTTTAGAGCAAGGAAGACCCACAGTAGCACCTACGGGCATTTAGACATGCCTATTATCTCATTGCACACGACGATGCATTACTTTTATGCACGTTTCCTATGTCACTCTCTAGTGGTACTCTTGACTGGTACAGCTCTCTTGCCATCCATTCTCTCTTCACATTCACCCAGCTGGCACAACTCTTCCTTGATCATTTCTCCATCAACATCACCAAAAAGGTCTTAATCACAGACCTCTAGTCTATCTGGCAGTTTGAGGACAAAT
Organism: Torreya grandis; assembly: GCA_037957365.1. Lineage (NCBI taxonomy): Eukaryota > Viridiplantae > Streptophyta > Pinopsida > Cupressales > Taxaceae > Torreya > Torreya grandis. Next base: position 908,955 of record JARHVA010002338.1, read on the forward strand.
CCATAGCCAATTTTGTTGCTCGCTAGAGAAGCCTCATCAATCAGCTCTCATTTTCCTTGCATCGTTCACCCTAGCATCGTCAAGCTCTCATCAAAGCCTTATAGGCAGTGGAGGTCCAACCCGAGGACCCCCAACCACTCACCGCCTTGGTCCACTCATTATCTCCCATTGCCTCTATCACTTTCAGCGATTCTAAAATTCCTACATCTAACACAGAAGATCAGGATGTTGCTCTCTTCATCACTGCCTATGTTGATCGAACCCACATTAAGCATGTTATGATTGATGGAGGTGCCAACATTAGCATCATCTCCACCCATGACTTCGATCAATTGGCCCTCCCCAAGAATTATGTATCCAAAACTAATGCAATCTTGCAATCCTTCAATGACACCACTACCACAACCATTGGCACAGTTGTCCTTCACATTTACATTGGCCCACGCACAGTCCTAGAGCTCTTCTATATCATTGAAGGAGAGTTTCAATATAACATGTTGCTGGGCCAACCCTAGATCTGCGCCATGGCTTGTGTTCCCTCTACCCTGCACCATTGTGTGAAATTTGAGCATAATGGGCAAGTCCACACCATTCCCACCGACCCATCACCTTTCAAAACTTGTAACACAACCTATCAACCAAATGATGTCCTCATTCCTATCAAGCCATCAACCCTGGTGCCGCCTCCATCTGTGGAAGCTTCGACTAGTTCGCAACCAGCGGTCTCCCTCACCCCTCCTCTTCAAGCGATAACCAAAGACCCCATGGAAGACATCTTCCAACGACTTTCACTTGGGGAATATCACTTGTTGACCTTAGACATGTTCCAAACTCCACAAGAGTATGGATGCCTTCACCACAGCCCCAGTTACGATCACTGAATCGGGATGGTCATGCCTTATGGTCCTCCTCACCTCTGAACTAACCTTGTCTATGGGGGGCTCAATTAAGCTCCTACTGATGGAAACCCTCTCTCTTCACCGTAACCATTCACATCAAACTTCTCATTTCTTGGCAACCCCACCTTTGCACACACTTACCTTTCTAGGTGTGCATGGAAGGGTTTTGGTTTCAAACGCTATGAGCAAGGCTCCCATCAGCCCATCAAGCCTCTCAACAATGACAATGCCAAGAAATGGTATGGCCTGGGTTTCTAAGACCCTACTCAGGCTCTTGTAGACCTTTTTCCCAAACCCACCATCGACCAATCTCCTTTAAGCTCGCCCATTCTTCCCTCTTCACCTACAGAGTCAGTGGTTTCCATCCCTCCTAGCTTTTTCCATGCCTAAGCACCATTTGCTTGGAACCCCTGACCTATCAACCAGGTGGGGTACCCAGGTCTCTCCTTCCCATCTCATTTATCTAACCCATTAATCATCCACATTGGGTCTTAGACATTCTTCCCACCACAAGATGACTTGGGGGAGTTTGACTTTATACTGACTATCCTAACCTTAACCAATCATCAAACCAGACATAGACCAAATGTTGACCAAGTCTCGACCCGACATCAACTAGCCTCGACCAACCATCAACCAGAACTTGACATAGCATTGACCAAACATCTTTTTTTAATCATGACCATCGACCAGACATTGACCAAACATTGACCAATCATTGATCATATCAAACGACCAAACCATTGACCAATCATCGACCAAATATCCATCGACCCGACCCTTGACCAAACATTCAACCAGTCTCGACCAATCAGCGACCATATCAACCAACCACACATCAATCAACATGTGACCAATATGGAGCAAAGTAAACGAGGCAAGTTTGCCCCAAATTGGCTCAGACCTTTCATCATCACGCACAAGTATGGGTCAGGGACTTATCGTCTATCCTCTCTCGACAGACGGCCAGAACCTGAGCCTCTTAATGCCTTACATCTATGACCATTCTACTGTTAGATGAGTACTCATCCTCTTGACATTTAACTTGAGATCATCCCTTGAGAAATCCCCATCCTCTTAATCCTCATTCCTTTCAACCCTATTCCCCTTAACAAATCCTATATAACCCTTTTATAACGTATGGATGCTTTGTCCTAATAAAAGGGAGCCCTTGAACTTCTATAGTCTTGTCCATGACTCAAATTTATGTCAAAAAAATAAATTGAGATATCAAAACATATCCAAGGTCACAAAATAAAAAAGCAGACTACTCCCTTGAAGGACAGTTGTACTATCATTGTTGTAGCTAATAGACTACTCCCTCGAAGGATAGCTATTCAAAACCCTCATATATATATATAAACAAAAATATAGACCACTCCCTTGAAGGATGGCTATGACTAAATCTTGCTACAAACAACACTCTTTTAGAAGCTTCCCACATTGATCAGCTTCACAAATGACCACAAAGCAAAATGACATCTCTATGTAGACTTCCCGCATCGCTCTGTCTGCTTTCAAAAAAAATGGTCATGGACTTGGCTTGTAGCTTGTCTCAAGGTCTCCTATAAAAAGGGGCAAAGTTATCTCTGCTCTAAAAAATGGGTTACCCTATCCTCACCTATCATAACACCTACTCAAGGGACTTCAAGCTCACTTTAATGTCAAAGTGATTTGATTACCATTCTAACACAACCCATGGTCAATGGCGTAATGCATGAATGGGGCTCTTGGTTCTAACAACCCCTATCTATGCTGTCATTCTAGTCCTTATCAATGAAAGGGTGAATATGCCTTTAACTTCCTTTACACTTTGGTCACATTCAACCACATCATTTGTCAAATCAAACTCAACCCGACTCTTTTCAGACCACTCACATAGCTTATTCGCACTAGTTTCTATGGACACTAATACACATGGAGACTATGGACTACTCAATTTATGTTAAGCATAAACCATTACCTGCTGAAGCATAAATAGACCTCAATTCATTTTTAGCATACATCCATCATGAATATGGAAAATTGCTAGGGATGAAATACCACTCGACCAATGTTGCAGATACACCATCACACAATATGGAAAAGGCTGTAACATCTTCTTATCCTTCATCATTTCATCATGACCAAGACCAATCATCGACCACTTTGACTCTTTGTCTAAACTACATTGGTCTGAGGCCCTTCTAATCTGGGCTATGTAGGCAGCACTCAGATGATACGATATCTTCTGGGGTTAGCTCAACCACCCTTGTTTGTTCGTCTCTCTAATGGACAAACCTTCTTACCTTTGACCATGACTTAACTTCGTCCAAGACCATCGACCACTTTGACCCTTCCTCCCTTTGGGGAGAACTACATTGGCCTGAGGCCCTTAGGATAGGGGCTACGTAGGCATCACTTAGTTGACATGGGGTCTTCTGGGGTTAGCTCGGCCATTATCTTCATCACATTCTTCCATCCCATTCACTCGTCAGTTATCCATCACAGCTAATCACATATTTTCACAATCATTAGCATAATCATTTGTCATTTCACATCATAGTCATCACATAAATATCACCATCATAGAAACCTAAGCATCACCATCTAATCTAAAAATCATAAACCATTCACATCATTATCATTATCATAAAGCATTAGTATCAATTAATCATCATCATAATCATTAACCATAACATTATCATCATCACATTAGTCATCATAAACATAATATCAAAACATGCATCAAATCAAAGAAACATAGCACATCCATAACAACATCCATAACTCATGTCAATGCTCAAAATGATCATCATATATATCTCAAAGTTTTATACAATCGCACAATCTGTGTATCTCTCTCTCAAAAAAAATCAAATACATCTCGCATCAATGGCTCGCAGGCCGGTATATACATAGCATCAAAATTTTCCCTCAAGGTTGTGGTTGTGGTGGTGGTGGCGGTGGCTGGGAAGATGTTGTATCCTCTCCCCCATCTGATCTGCACCATCTACATGAATCTGTAGTAGTTGCCCATGACATAACCCGTTATTGGCTCAACTCTGCCCTCATATCTGAGTATCCCTGTATCTAAGGAAACCCCCTAATGGCTCCCTCATAATATGTGATCTCATCTAACACATTATTGTATCTAACTATAGATACATTCTACGGTGGACCCATCTGACCTATTACCATGCCCTGCACTAAACCCTATGACTGTGAAAACCCTGGCTACACTGACACTGACTATGTGGGCTACTGGATTGGCTACTGAGGTGGATGCTGCATCGGGCCTTGTCCTCCCAAAACCTATCTTGCTAATTCCTATGCCTAGGCTGCATCCAACTAACCCTAAAAATGGTCACTTGTCCTCATGCTACATCCCTCTCTTGGATGGAAGCATCTCTCTCCTGTCTGGCAGTGTCCCTCTCCTGCCTCATCGTATCCCTATCCCTGATCACGGTCTGTAGATCAAGCTGTGGTCCTACCTGTATCCCTGCATACTCTCCTACCCACCATGTTGATTAGGCCTCTGTGCATCCTAGATCTACTATCCCAGGGCCTGTTGGTAGCTCCTCAAAATTAGGCCTCATTGTCTCCTCTGGCAATGGGAGTGGCACCTCAATGTCATCCTGTCTATACAGTGGGAAGACAGGCAGCACATCCTGAAGTAGCCCAAACTGGTGCCATACTCTCTCCACTAGCACCCTCTCAAGATCATTGACTCATCTCCCCCTAACCCATCTCAAGCTTTGTACCCTAACCAACTGCTCTCCCTGGTCTCTGAATGCTAGATACACCAAGTACAGTCTCTAGATGATATCTGCTAGGATTAGGGCCTCCAGTACCCCTTTGTAGTGGTCAATGTCTCTGACCACTCTATCCATCTACACCTGTGCCATCATCTCATGCCATCGCCTGAAGCCAACCCTAAAGCTAGCCTAAATCGCCACTAGGAGGCCAAGAGGTCGGGTAACCACAATATGCTCATATGCCCAAAAGTGTAGGAGGTGGCCCACACACAAACTATACCGCCACCATCGACTGATGCCCCACAACTCTCTATATACCTGGGCCAAAAAGATGGGTGCCCAGGAAAACACTGTCTGCTGCTCTATCATCTCTATCAAAACTCCAATCATAGCAAATAGAAACCTACCTCCCTCTACATCTGGCAATGCGTAAACAGTGATGCCTATCATCATCAGGACTGCCAGCCGATGCACATCCTCATTTGTGGCATACAATGGCTCATACACAAAACTGGCTGAGTGATAACTCACCTCAACTGCATTCTCACCAAACAATGTAACCATGTGTATATCATGCACCTCTCTTGTGCATGCATACAAGTCTACTCTATGTACTGGCAATCACAAAATCTGGTATACGTCCTCGACCGTCATCATCATCTCTCCTATGGGTAGGTGGAAAGTGCTGGTGGAATGGTCCCACCACTCGATCAGTGCCACCATCAAGCTCACGTCTCTCACCACTCTGCAGTAGCACCACAGCTTGCCTAGTCCCACTATGCTCATCTGTGCCCACTCCTCCCCGGTAATGTCCCGATGCATCCGTGTTAGCAATGTCGGCAACCGATCCTGTAGCATCAACATCTACCTCACCTACATCCAATAGTCAAACTCATGTCAAATGCAACTCTTAATCCCCACGACTCTTTTTCTTTTTGTGAGACCTAGATTGCCTATTTGCCCTTTCATCTATCTACTTGACCTTCTACCTGACCGTGTATGGCTATCCTGACACCTGGGAAGCCCTTGGCATAGCATCAACCCCTTGACTTGGCAATTTTCTAAACTCTCTCAGACTAGGTAACCACTGACATCGGTTTGCATGCCGATGATGGCACTTACCTAATCGACGTTGATCACATAGTGACCGATGCTAGAAGGAAAGTGACTGATGCTAGTCGATGGTCAGCTGACATCGGTGAACCCATCGATGTCGGTGACTAGTTCAGCCCTAGAGCCGAATGGGGTGACCCCTAAAAATTAGGGCTTCCCCTTTGACCACCCTTTAACCCCCTAAAACCTTCCTAAAACACCCTAGCCTGACCTACCTATCCTTCGCACCCTCTTAGCTACCCTCCCCCCTCAATCTCTGCCTAAAACAACTAAAGTTTCAAAAACAAAATCAAAACTAAAATCAACCAATTGAGCTCATTGGGGCCTCTTACCTCATCTCAACATCATCGGCGTGGTGGCACGATCGGTGTTGCTAGTGGTGGACCTCCCATGGGTCCTCTACTCCCCTCTGCCATCTCTGCTATGTCTTTCTGCCCTCACACTTCACCTAGCCCACAAATGCCTCTGTAGCCTCCTATCACTCTCCAAATCACTCCCTCTCTCCACCAATGCCTATCTGCCACCTCACCCCGCTCACTCAGTCAACTCTAGGTCACTTTCACTCAATCAACTCTAGAGCTCTTTTTTCTCTCAGTCAACAAGTAGCAAATGACTTTTGGTGGGCCACCAATCTGGTTTTATCAGATTTGGTAGGCCACCAATGTCAGCATATTCGTGCCCTAGGCCATCGACGTTGACCAATTTATGCCGATGTCGGTCCCTTTGGGCCACCGATGTCAGTTTTCTCACTGACGTCGGTAGACTTCAACCCTCCAAATTCTTCACCATGACCAAAATCATGCCCCAATCAGTGAGCTTTCACCATAGAAGTCATCTTAGCCTCCTAGGGCACACTTGAGATTACTTTTGCCTCCGCCCACCTCGACCACCAGACCTTGGAGATCATGACTATCTCCTCAAACTCTAACCACTTCCAAGACAAACATTGCCTTGGTTGTTTTTGCATGTGTGTTACCTCACGAATAGTTAGCAAATTGTGCATAGACTATTTATGACCTTCACAAGTATAGGATTGAAAGCCAGTTGATCCCCACTACTTGTGATGTTTTCGTGTTTCCAGGAGCACTTCCTTAGCCCAGGATACCTGGAACCCGATGACCATTGGAGCTTCAGCTTAGATTGAATAACCCGATCAGCTATGACCAAATGTTGGGGCCCGATTATTTCAATTTTGGCACTCCTCGACCTTGACCTGTGACAATTTGACATGACCATCGCGTGGTGTGGTATACATGCAATCCCAACCTTTGCAACATTCACACTTGCTCTTCACCCTCTCTATCCATCTCTCTATCAAATCGACACTCAATCTCAGGTTCCCTTCCCTCGACTCCCACTTTGAGGGGGGAACACCTCATCCCATACCTGGGGCAACCAACTCCTATTTTTGTCTTGCAGTTCATCAAGAACAACCAACAAGACAAAAAGGGGCAAATGTAGACACCGAAATCATGTCTACCCCTTGGTTGCCCTCCCCCGTTAGTCCCCTTGGTCCATATTCCTAACACTTGTCCTAAGCCTCCTCATTTATCAAATTAAAATAAATCAAATATTTTAATTATCCCCTTTCCACCTCACCCATGCCACCTTGGATTCTCCTCCTTGGGTGCCCCCACCTCATTCCTAGCTTTAATTGCCCAAATCCTCTCTTAATCCTTCCTCTCACAGCCATTTAAACCCCTCATGACCATTTTCCCATGACCGTTTTGACCCTGGCAGTGTGCAAGAATGAATAGAGGCTAATTTTAGCCTATGTCCCATTCTTCTGCCACCGACGTCGGTCATTATTCGGCTGACGTCGGTGGTCCTACCGGCATTGGTTAACATTAAAACTGCATTTCTACAACTATTCTCACCCCCATGAACATGAACTCTTTTGGCACTTGGCATTCTATTTCTCTCTCTCTCCCTCTCGCACAGCAAGCATTAGCAGCTACAGGCACTCTATATAAATAGCTGCAGGCTCTTGGCATTTGCAGGTCCTTCAACAGCTCCAACAACAGGTTTCCTCCATTCTTCCTTCAGCAAGCAGGAGGTAAGCACTTTCCTTGTTTTCATTTCATTTCTTATTTGAATTTATCTTCTAATCCAGCCCACTATCCACAACCTTCCTTGTCCTTCCCTAAGAGGCTGAAAAGCCTTCTCATATCCCTGTCTCCGTGTCTTCCCCTTTTTTCCTCTGTCACCCATTCAGTCCATTCCTAGACAATATTCTCAGTCCCTCAGAACCTAAAATAGTGCCTCAGACCTCCAAACAGTCCCTCTGACTCCCAAATAGACTTTCAGACCCTCAAATGACATTTTAGACTACTCTGTCGACCAAAACCAGACCTAAAACTTGTCCTTGACCATTACCCCGACCGACCTCGACAATTTCCTATATCGACGTCGATAGCCTAACCAACGTCGGTGACATTCCTTGACCGATGCTGGAAAAACCCTTGACGTCAATGACTATGCAAAGCAGACTGCTGCATATCAGGTATGCTTTTGCTTTTAGTTTCTTTCATTTAGTCTATTATCATTTCTGTTTCTATCAACATTCTATTTTTAACAGTGGACTGTCATCCTCCAAGAAGTCTTTGCACTTCTAGGACCAAGCTTTTGCTTGGTAGTCCACTTTCTTGTCATCTAGCATTTTTCCTGTTTTAGTCTCTTTCTCTTTCAGGTGTCATCCTCCATAACCAAAGAGGAGTTCCTGCTATCATCTGAATCTGGTGCGCAAGTCCACAATCTGGGTATGTACAAACCTTCATCCTTTCTTCTTAGTTTCTTATTTTTCCTTTCTTGAATGTGAAAAGTGAAATCTCGTATAGAAACAATAAGTTTTTTAAATACTCAAATTTAGTCATGAATGCTTGATCATATAAATTGTGTCCCACATTTAACCTTGAATTCAACCCTTAAATTTGTCTTATTATGCCACCTTACTCTATCCTAAGTACTTTTATATACCCATACCTTCTAAGTTGATATTTCACACCTATATAAATATTATTAATTATTAAACTCCCTATAAACATCTATACAGACATTTCAAAATATTAACAATAACTTTACATTTTCTAGATAAAAATTAACCCACTTGAGTCAAGATCACTAGTAAATTCTCAGGTTCACGTGTCAATCTTCCCCTTTACTTAGTAACAACTCTTTTTAAAATTTAAATCATTCCTTAAAAATTTGCATGTATATTTATTATAGGTAGCTTGAGGTTTTACCCATTTTAATTGATATAAATACACATATAAATTTCACTATCGGGGAACACTTGTAATATTTTGAATTGAGAAAATATTCCATATTATTTCCAAACTAGATTATATTCACTTCAGGCAACCCTTATCTAAGTCATGATCATATTATATTTAAGTAAATAAAATAATTATCAAGTATTCAAGACATCTCTAGCTACATACATGTAGAAAAAGGAGTATTGTCATAGTAAACACTATAGGTGGAAGAACTATGTTAGGACTGATTCCATATTTGAAGTACTTTGGATAGAGACATAGAATCAAATCATCACCAGGGTAATTAGTGTTAGATTATTCCTTAACACTCCCCCTTTTTATTTTGTATGTTTTCAACCATCAAAATCCCTAGTAGGGTTTTAACCTTGAATAGGTCATTTTCAAGTCATTGACATAGAGCTGAAGGTCTAAATTCCACATACAATCATTTTTTCAAGAAGTAACAATGTTTTTTTCTTGTACAATAAGCCATGATTTCATATTGAGAAATAGTTTTACCCATTATATTTTGAAATCTAGTTCTAATCTATGATATGCCTAGTTTATTTTCATTATTTTCATAGGTTGTTATCATGGAATTTGTTGGAAAATAAATCAAGGCTCAAACACTTATCCATTATGTAGACCTAGTTAGATAAATGAAATTTCATATTTGAGAACTATCTATAAATTCTATCTTGATCCTTAAAATTTAAGTTCCTAAAATAAGGTTGGATGGTAACAATCCATTTAGAGAAAAATTAGATGATACACTTATTCCCAACACTAATTTATATGTTGACTTTCCATTTAGAACAAAATTGGTTAAAATAATTGTTTATATCACTATGTTAGATGTTAAAATTCTATTTTGAACAAAATTCATTGACACACTTATTCCTATGACAAGGTCAATTCTTGACAATGTTGGAGAGTTATCAGTGATGTCATGGTGATGCCATGGAGGTGTCCTTTTGAGTGGATTAAGTTCCTTAATAGCTTAAGTAAAAATGACAAAGTGTGCAATGTGCATGTTCTAGTGTGCTTTATGTATGGTTGGTTGATGTTCAGTATTAACATGAATAAAAAGGATTAGGGTTGAGTTTGGTTATTTGAGCATATTAAAGGGGTCTTATTATAAGTTAATAATTCTTTGAATGCTTATATTTGTGAATGGAATTCCCCTGGTTCATCATTGTTCTCATTTAAACACTTTGGGCCCAGTGGCAAAAAATTTAAGTAGTTTAATGACATCACCATTTCCACGTATAAATGAGTCAAGGGGAGTTCGTTATATGGTTATGATCATATTATTACCTATTTATTATGCACCATCTATAAATTCATGCATTTAATAATGATTAAATAGATGAGGATGTGAAGTTGGCTTCTCAATCAGAATTCATTATTTTTCCATACTTAGCCAAATTTGTAATGTGGATAGAAAGCGTTGAGTAAGCATGTTGATTAGGTTATCATTCACACTCATGGAGGATTAAGGATAAAATTATCATATGGTTTTGTTAATTTTGTTTCTAATTTATTTTCTCTAATTTTTAGATCATGTGATGTAGCATGTCAAAAGATATGTATATGTAAAGTTAGGCTTCCAAGCAATTTGACTGTGTTTTCCTGTACTTAGCCAATTTTGCAATGTATCACAAAGATCCAAGTGAGAATTTTTATGTTTTTATATATTTCACATGTGAAGGTTTCAATATAAATTGATCATATGGGTTTTTTTAGTTTTGAGCATAGATGATTTGTGATAAATATGAGATCATGCGTTAAAGTGTAGAAAAAGTTATGTAGGTGAAAAGCTGGCCTCCCAAACAAATTCTAAGCATAGTTGGCTCTATGATAGAAGATTTTGAGAAGGATTTTTAGTGGTGATATATGCTACACATTTGAAGGCTTTAGGAGTATTTTTTCACATGGTTGGAGTCTCCTATGTGAGAATATCATCTGATCCAAATTTGAGATCATGTGAGTAAGCACAAAAGAATTTATTGAGGTGAAAAAATGGATACTCAGGCATATTGAAATGGTCCCCATACTTGGTCATTTTTGAAAGAGTTAAAGCTCAAGGAAGATCAATAATATGCATTGTTCCAAGGAGTTAGGAAGAAACAAGATGAGGATAGGTGACTAAAGCTTAACATTTGAGCATTGACACCTATGTATTAAATATCATAAGAGATCAACAATGCATATTTTATCTAAGTTGAGAAGATATGAGATGCAAGCATTGTGTTCAAAGGTTAACTATGACTTTTGTCATTAAAATATTTTAATTTAACACAGAAAAAACTAGAGATCTGTATTTTGTCCCTGTCTTTTGATAGGAGTATTTACTCATGTAGTAAAAATCAAAGTGGTAGAGAACTTTAAGGTACATCTAGCTATATGGACTTAAATATTTTGAGAGAGGCTTGTGTGTGTGTGTGTGTTTTATGAATAAAAGGAGGGTTAGATTTCCCTAAGGATGAATTAAAGAGAATAATATATTGAGGACTATTTTTATGACCTATTGGTCATAATTTTGTTGGTAGAATAGTGCACTTGCTATTTGAGTGTGAATGAAGGTGAAGTGTGATAATTAAAGGTACATCATCAGGTGTTGTTGACATCAATTAAAAGTTGGATGTGTTCATATGTTTTATTATGGTAGATCAACATCTAAGGTGGTTTTAGCCTCCTTGCAAGGTATAAATTTCTAAAAGGTTTGGTTATTATTACAGCTCAACTAGACAAGTGTGGCAACACCTTATGGGATTGTAGTCTCACTAAATAGGGATTATAGTTCCTTGATAATTTATATATGTTTTAAATTGTATCTTGTTATTATAGGATAGCATTCCAATTTTAGGTTCTAGTGGATTTTCTCCCCCAAGAGGGATTCCCATGTATATCATGTGTTATGTGATTGATCTTGCATTGTCTCTCTTGTTCATTGATGTGAATGTTGTGTATGATTCATGAATGTTTTTGGTAACTAATTAAGTGTTTTCAAAGATCAAAATTTAATTTGGATTGTTTGGGCTCATTGATTCATCCCCCTCTTAATGCTTTTACTTCTAAAAATTGGTATTAGAGAAGGTCCTTTGGTAAAGGCTTAATAGCTTGAAGGTGATACAAGGTACATTATGGGTAGTCATCAATGAGGTTTTTTTACTAAGAAATAAATAATGTTTAATGGATCCAATTGTGAATTTTGGAGTGAAATGGTGAGGACATATATTATTTCCCTAGGGTTTGATGTATGGTAATATATTTTGAATGGTTATGTTGATCCTATTACTCCTCCATCTAGTTTTATAGACAAGATTTTTTTTGAGAATAATTCTAAGATGATTAATGCTATCACTTGTGGTCTTTCAAAGATTGAATAAACCAAGGTAATCCATTTTAATTATACTAAAGAGATATGGGGATTTTTTTTTTTTTGGAGATTCAAAGGTCAAAATTGATAAGCTGCATACTCATATAAGGCAATTTAAAACTCTCAAGATGGAGGAAGATTCTATGGCATCCTTTCTGTAGAGATTTGATGAGACTGTGAACATCATTAGAGGTCTTAGAGAGAATATTGAGGAGGAAATTATAGTCCAAAACATATTGATTTCTCTATCTCTCAAGTTTGATCCAAAAGCATCTACTATAGAAGAGAGTCATGATCTTACTTAGTTGAAAATGGATCAATTGTATGGCACCCTTACTGCATATGAGATCAGAATAAATGATGATATACTACCGAAGAAGGAAGTTACATTCAAGAAAGAGATTAATCCTAAGAATAAGTTACAAGGTAATAAATACAAAGAGGATGGCATAACTAATATTGATGAGGATGAGCTAATTACTTTGATTTCTAAGAAATTGAACACTACCTTAGGGAAGTATAAGGTTAAACTACCCTTTAAATGTTTCAAATATGGAGAGATAGGAAATTTTGCTTAGAATTGACCTCATAATCATGATAATAATGATGATGAAGAGCATGGTGAAGGCCAATATGAAGATAATAAGACATATAAGAAGAAAAGATTCAAAAAGTTTAACAATAAGAAGTTATTCAAAAACAAGAAGAGTCTCTACACCAAATAATATTGTAGCTCATTAGATGAGAATGAGAAAGTGACTCAGAATATGATCATGAAGATGATGGACCTATTGAAGATGAATCTATATTCATGGTTGAAGAAATAAGTTGCTCACATCAGAAGGTGTCTACTTGGAGTGATTCAGATAATGATGAAGATGAGGTGGACTGTGAGACTATTTTGATGAATGCTCTTGAATAACTAAATATTTAGAATAAGATCAATAAGAAGATGAAATATAAGCACAAGGAATATGATGATAAATTTAGTATATTTGAGGTAAGATTGATTGAAGACTTTAGGGAGCATGAATGTGCTATAATGTTTCTTAATTATAAGTTGGAATCTATTTCTGAAAGCCTAGGAACCAAGGAAGAAGATTGTTCAAGGTATGTTTCTAAAAATGAGTCTTTGAAATTTGAGTTAGAAAAGAAATCTAGTAATGTGAAGTTATTTGTGAGATTTGAAAAGAGCTCATGTGATATAGATAACACTTTGAGTATTCAAAAGCATACTAGTGATAGAAATGGTCTTGGATATGAAGAAGAACAAAATAATGTAACCAAAGATAAGATGAAGACTAATATGAACTAGGAAAATCATATTTTTAAGATAAATCATCAATAAAATAATGAAGATAATGGCAGAGTAAAGACAAACCAGATCAGAAAACCAAATGCCATGAGGTATGAAAGATTCAATGTTTACTATTATACATGTAAGTAATTTGGTCATAGGGCTAGAGAGTATAAGAGACATATTAGAAATGAATTTACATGGGACTATGATAGGTTTCAATAGTTAAAATGTGTGATTAGAATCAAGTTATTTAATTATCTTACTGTGAGACACTTTACAAACCTTTATCCATATAATATTAGGCAAGGTGAGTCCTCTCCAAAATGGGAAAGTTATTTTTTTGTCATGACAAAGGACATATGGAAAATTTATATCCAAACATGGTTAGACAAAATATGTATCCATCAAGGAATATGGTGTGCTAAAATTATGAATAGAGAGGTCACATTACTAGGTTCTAAAAGAAAAGGCCTACAAGAAAAAATAGATTTAATCAGGCTCCTAGAGTTCAATAAAGAAGGCAACTTAACACATGAAAGCCAAAGGTGACAAGTGTGAGTCATGATGAGACTGTAGGTCTAAGTAATATATTTTCTATGGTGGAGAATGCTTCAAAATTTTGAGAATACTAGTAGGTCTCATTATCTGCTCATGTTGAGAATGAAGAGATCAAACTCAAAGAGAAGATAAAGGTGTTGATTGAGGCCAATACCAAGGTAGGTATGGATCCAATTGAACATCTTGTTATTGATGAGCATGTATCTTGTCAATAATATCAATTATTTATGCCTAATGAATAAGTTCCAAGATGTAAGGAAGATTCTATAGATGAAAAGGTATGACATGAATCTTTATTATCTTCATATATTGTAAATTAAATTCTATAAGAAAAGGAGATGTTGTAGTGGTTGAGGAAGTTGTTTTTCCTAAGCTAAAGAAGAAAAAGAAGAACTATAAGTATCAATTGAGCAAAGAGGATATGTAATATGAGTATATATTTTCGTTTTATATAATTTAGGTATAGAGGGTGTCTCTATGTATGTTTCTTAAAAGACTCCTTTCAGTGGAGAAGCAAGTGTTGTTGTTGTGTTCCTTGTGATGGTTCTAAGAAGACTAGAGTTGAGTGTTCTTAGTTATAACATGTCCTAAAATGGGTTATAGGAAGTCAAGGTTTACAATGGTATATAATTTCAAATCTTGGTCCAAAATAGTGTAATGTTTGTCTTCAGGTGTATAAGAAGTTTCAGAGGTGCAAGTTGATTAGAAGATGTTACGCTAACTTTGTTTGTTTTGAGAGTCTAGGGTTTTAGGCTTTACTAGAAAAGTGGTCTACCTTATGAGTTGAGGTCTAAGGCTTCTTGAATTTTTGAATGGAAAAAATGAGTGGTCAAATCAAGATTCATAGAAAATTTAAGGTTTTTGTTTCTCAAGTTATTCAACTTTTTGTCAATATGGAGGGCTAAATGGCTAGTAGGTTTGTGAAGGAAGTATGTCACAGAAGATGAGCCTAGTGATGAAAATTGGGGTGATTGAGGGGGAATATGAGAGTGATTTATATATGTATTTTCAAGTCTTGAATATATGTTTACTAAAAAATTTGAACTCTACAAGTTCCAAGTATGGTTACAATGAGGCTAGACATGCCTAGTTCGAAGAAGAGGGCTTTTTGCTCACTTTTTTGAAAGAGTAAGTAGCTGGAGAGAGGATGTTAGCTAAAAAGTGTGATGCCTATTCATGGTTTTTGGAGGTTTTAATATGATAAAAAGTTGAAATTTCTTAAATTTCTTAGGGGGGTCCATTTTAGATGTTTCTTGGTAAGCTACATCAGTTTTTAGTTCTTTTATGTGTTTTTGGTTGAAGAGAAGTGTTGGCATGAAACAAGAAGAGTTTATCAAGGAAATAATAGGTAGGATCAAGGTAAGGGAGAGTTTGTATCATCTTTATAAGATGGTCCTAGACTACTTTATTGTCATTTTAGGTCCTCAATATTAGTTGGTGCCCACTTTATCATTGTGTCAAAGGGGGAGAAAGTTCTTGTTTTGGGAGTGCTTGAATAGAGAGAAGGTGAGTTGTATATTTCCATCTATGATGTTTGTTTACATCAACAATAAAGGGGGAGATTGTTGGATATTTTTCAATTATGTCATGGTGATGCCATGGAGGTGTCCTTATGAGTGGTGAAGTGCCTTGATAGCTTAAATATCAATGACAAAATATGCAATGTGCATGTTCTAGTGTGATTTATGTATGGTTCAATGATATTTAGTATTGGCATGGATAGAAAGGATCAAGTTTTAGTTTTTTGATTTGAGCATGTGCAAGGGGTCCTATAAAAATTTAATAATGCTTTGAATGCTTATGTTCATGAGTGGAATTTACCTAGTTCATCATTGTTCTCATCTAGACACTTTGGGTCTAGTGGTACAAAATCGAGTAGGTAGTTTGAAGACATCACCATTGCCATGTGTAAATGAGTCAAGCAGATTTGGTTGTATAGTTGTGATCAAATTTGTCACTAGTTTTTATACACTAGATCTCAATTCATGCATCAAAGCATGTTTAAATATATGAGGGTGAAAATTTGGGTTCTCAAATAGAATTCATTATTTTTTCATAGCCAAATTTGTAGTGTGGCCAGAAAGAGCTAAGTATGTATGTCAATGAGGTTAGTATTCACATGCATAGAGGTGTTAGGAAAAAATTATCATATGGGTTTGTTTATTTTAGTACCTGGTTTATTTGTGATAATTTTTAGATCATGTGATATAAGGCATCAAAAGATATGCATATGTAAAGTTGGGCTCCCAAGTAGTTTGCCTATGCTTTCCCATAGTCAATTTTTCAATGTAGCAAGAAGATATAAGTGAGCATTTTTATGATGTTATATCTTGCACATGTGAAGTTTTTAATATAAATTGATCATATGGGTTTATTTAGTTTTGAGCATAGATGATTTATACTAAATATGAGATCATGCACTAAAGCATGAAAAATGTTATACAGGAGCAAAGTTGGTCTCCTAGACAAATTCTAAGCATAGTTAGCTTTATGACATTATATTTTGATAAGGATTTTTAATGGTGATATATCTCACACATGTGAAGGATTCAAGAGTAGTGTGTCACATGGTTAGATTCTACTATGTGAGGAGATCATCTAGTCCAAATTTGAGATCATGCAAGTAAGCACATAAGAAGTTATTAAGGTGAAAAAATGGATACTCAAGCATATTGAAAGGGTCCCCATACTTAGTCAATTTTGAAAGAGTTAAAGCTTGAGCAAGATTAATGGTGTGCATTGCTCTAAAGAGTTAAGAAGTAGCAAGATGAGGATAGGTGATTAAAATTTAAACATATGAGCATTGAAAAGAGATTAACAGTGTGTATTCGATATGAGCTAAGAAGGCATAAGATGTAAGCATTGTGTTTGAAGGTTAACTATGATCATTATCATTAAAATATTTGAATTCAACACAAGGAAAAACTAGAGCTCTATATTTTGTCTATATATTTTGATAAAAGGAGAATTTGCTCATGTAGTAAAAATCAAAGTGGTAGAGAACTTTAAGGAACATTTGGATATATGGACTTGAAGATATGAAAGATAATACAGATATAGTTATGGTGATCCAAAGATGATTGTATGTTTGACTATGTTCTACAAGTGACCTAAAAAGGATGTTTGAGATTGATGTTGTTTTGATGTTTGAGGATGCTCTATGTGAATATTAGAGGTGTGATCAATCTATCTTGAGTATGAACAATGCTTAAGAAGTTAATTATATGTTTAGTATTAGTATTCCTATGTATAAGGTCTTTATTTGAGTTGTTTAAACATACATAGAGGTGAGATATGATGACTATGATAATTTGAAGATTTTAAAAGGGACATAAGTATTTGATATATGTATTTTAAATTGGTCCTATGTTCTTTTTTGTTCGATGGTGAGCTAAATGGGTGAATAGGTCTCCATAAGACCTATAAGAGCTATAAGGGCATTATTAAAAGGTGTAGTTGTTTAAGGGTGACCTATATATGATATGGCTGACATATGGAGATTGTATTAAGCCATGAATTTGTATGATATATGCACTAAGGCTAAGGCATGCCTAATGGATGACCAAGGTAGTGATTATCAAGATTGCTCTATAAATAGTGAAATCAAAGATGATGATTTATAGACTTTTATGTGAGAGACTAAGGAGCGATTGGACAGAGGATTATGTGTGTGTGTGTGTTTGGTGTATTAAAGGAAGGGTAGAGTTCCTTAAGGATGAATTGAATATTAGAACATATTGATGACTATTTGTATGACCTATTGGTCATAATTCTATTTACAGAATAGTGCGCTTACTATTTCAGTTGAGCAAAGGTGAAGTGTGATAAGCAAAGGTCCATCAGCAGGTGTTGTTGACATCAGTTTAGAGGTGGATGTATTCATAGGTTTTTTTATTCAATCTCAACATTTAAGGTGATTTTAGCCTCATTACAAGGTATAACTTTCTAAAAGGTTTAATTGTTGTTACAGCTCATCTAGACAGGTGTGATAACACCTTGTGGAATTGTAGTCTCACTAAATAGGGATTATAGTTCTTTGATCATTTGTACATGATATAAATTATATCTTGTTATTATAGGATAATATTCCAATTTTAGTTTCTAGTAGGTTTTCTCCCCCAAGAGGTTTTCTCACATATGTCATGTGTTATGTGATTGATCTTGCATTGTCTATCTTGCTAATTGATGTGAATGTTGTGTATGTTCCATGAATGCTTGTGGTAACTGATTAAGTGTTTGAAAATATCATAATTTAAGTTGGATTATTTGGGCTCACTAATTCACACCCCTCCTTTTAGTGATTAAACCTCTAAAAGACAACCCCTAAAATGCCAATGCTATGTCTGAAATAGAATGTGAATGGTTTTTTAAACATATCATTTGATCCATAGCTTTATTTTTATGTCATTTAGTGCATTGGAAATGTTGTTTAACTAGATTTGAAATAAAGTATTATTTTTTATGGATTCAATGTAAGTTCTTAAGCCCACTAATATTTAATTTTATGACTTAACTACATTAATAATAAATTATGCATTTAATTTATTTATATCTAAATATTTTATCAAATAAATGTGATGACTAATTTATTTATTTATTTAGAATTAAACAAGGATGACACTCCATTTTGAGGCATGAATTTTCATCAAAATTTAATGGAGCTATGACTCGTGCATTAGAAATAATCAATAGAGATAGATAAGGAGGAAATATTTAATAAATGAGAGAGCTCTTATGTTGTACATGTGCACTTGGGATCTTTTATTGTTTTTGATAATTCCTTGGCACATGGATTTAATTTAAGCTTATCATCAGTGATTTTGGCATTTATTTCGTTGGGATTATGTAATTTCCCCATGAACATAGGCCTTTAGTTGGTGTCTTTAATTTTATATTTGTAACCACCTAGTGGGTAGATGGCTTCTATTTATTAGATGAATGCCTATATAAGGCAATCAAAGAAAATTTAGAAGAGAGATAACAATAAATAGTGGAGAAAATATCATATATTTTTAATATAATTTATATATTTTTTAGTTTTTCTCTTATCTTTATTGATGGGCTATGTTTTTTTGAGAATATTTTTGTAATTCAATTGAGTATTATGAATCCCAACATGTTTATTATGTGATATATTTTGAATTGAAAGGATTTGAATATTTGTGTTCATTATCTTTGCAAGAGTATGGTGATTTCATTTATATTTATTCATACTTGACTTATCCTCATAATTTTTCAAAATCTTTTATTTATGGTTGCATTTATATTGGTCAATCAGAAGATGGATTTAAGGGATTTATCTAATTAATCAAATCAAATCTATCATAATCACAAAATATGATCACTTATTTTCTATTTTCCCTTATAATTTATCATTTTTATGACATTTTTTTAGGTTGGGATTATGAACATTGTAATATGATTTTTCAAAGTTAAATATTTTTTTATTAGAAGTTTTAGTCATTACTGGTGGGTTAAAGCACATAAATGAATCCCAGTTGGTATCCAAGTCATATCAAATCCAAAAACAAATGGGGTTAGTTCTAACCCCCTTAATTATAACCCCCTTTCTTCTAAACCCCATGTGTACTTTTTGAATGGTCTTATAACAAAGGGGTTTCAAACTAAGAGTTTCAAACATTTACTCTGTACATGTAATTAATTTAAATAAAGTTGCCAATGAAATGATTTATTTTGAGGGGGTTAGAATGAATGGGGTTAAAATAAAGGTAGTTCATTCAAACCACCTTTGTTCTAACCCAAATCATTCTAACCCCCTTTGTTCTAACCCCATGTGGCATCAAATCCTCACCCATTCAAGTGGAAAGCTACTATTGGTCTAAAATTTCCACTTTGGATGCCACATATTAGGATGAAAAAATAAAATAAAAACATGTGTTTTGACATATAAATAGGCATTTTAATGATATTTATAATAATATGATTTTTTCTAAATTTTAATAATATTTAATAATTATTTTTATTTATTTAGTAAAATTTACTTATTTATAAAATGAAGTACCATATGTTTGAGGCATTGGGTAAAATATGAGACTATGGCCCCAAAAATTTGAAAAATATCATTGCAGTCAACTTTAATGTCCTTGTTACAATGGTGAAAAAATTAGTCCATTTTGACATATGTATATAAATATATCACAAGGATAAATAATAAGTGTCATTATTACCCACCCTAATCATTAAAAATTTAATTAAAATTTAATTTTTCACCAAAAAATTATTAAAAAATGATCTTACACTACATCCATGTTTCTAGGAGAACTTTCTAAGAAATTTTGAGAAAATATTATGTATTGATAAAATTATGAGGAGAAATCAATTATTCAATAAAACTTGTACGCGAAATATACAAACTATGTATTTAGGTATTAATTTATTATTATTATTATTATTTTTCAAAACAAAAATAATAATAATAATAATAATGTACACTTAAAATGCAACATTTCATTAGTTTCTACACTTAAAATTCAACATTTCATTAGTTTACACTGTTTTCACATTTTATATGACTAAGTCACTATTGTTTATACAAATTCAAAAATGTTCACATTTTCATTTTTTGTTATCCCCTTTGTACCAAAAAGTGGGACATAGTATTATTATTCAAACCTAGTATGAAAATGATTAATATACATAATGAGATGATTATTTATTATATATAATTATTTTTAGATATAAAATTATTGATTATTTTTAGAAATTAATAGAAGAGTTCACCTCATTTTATTTTTTCTTAACCAACATACCCCTTGATCGAAATAATAATCACATCAACCATTAGGTTATCTTAGTATATTGAGTCCTAGTGACATATACTTTGGTTATATTTCATATATTTTTTGGAGAGGTAGGGAAAAATTTCATGATGTTTGATTTGGTTTCTCAAACAATACATCAATATATTGGTGATAGAAGGAGGGCCAAAACCTAAGATTTAATAGTTTGGAAAGAATTACCTAGGTTGAGATATTCTAAGTATCAAAATGGAAAATAGAATAATTATCACAATTTCAAAGTATATTGAGGGTGAATTTGAATTTTTATATCTCATACAACATAGAAAAACTATATCTAAGAAGTAAAATTTAAAACTGGACATTAATTGGACCAAAGTTCACCAAAAGATATTGTTCCTTTTGTCAATCCTTTTTCTATCCTTGTTAATCCACCAATGGTTATTTCTTGTATTTGAGGAGGAAATTTTCTTATAAATATTTTAGCATTTCTACATGATTTATCTAAAAATCTTAAGAAATTTTGTCCAAAATATGTACATGGTAGGATAAGAATTGTAGAATAAATATACAATATTTTGAAGATGCCATAATAAGATCTCAAATCTAATATGAGGATGTGGATTTCTAATTTTTAACTTGAAATTTAGATTAAATGGCTTATGGTTGGTACCTTATCTTTATATATGAGTCCATTACATCTTTATATGACTTTTTATTGTCTTTGTTAATCATTTTAGAGTACACATTGATCTTGTAATCTTATATAATCAAATTTTTAGATACACATAGAGAAGAAAACAAGCCCACAATTATATTTAACACTCATTTTCAAAAAACTTACAACATGTTGAAATACCCATACACACAACTAGAACATGTTACTATTAAATAATATTTAAGAGGTTTAGATCTAATGACTTATATATTTTTCAAACTAAAACTAGCAGTGCTTATATCTTTATTTTTAACATATAATGAAGCCATCATCATTTAATAAAAACTATACCACAAGGATATGATACTATTATAATTTTTTCATTATGAAATATAGATGCACATAATTAGATTTGAATGGTTAATCAAACACTCGTGAAAAACAACCCACTAATGAACCCAATTCTAAGTGCCACATATTCGACCCACAACTAAGTCTATAACCAACACATTTAGATTACATTATTATGAATCAAATATTTTACCTCAAGTGAATAATGATCAACTTATTACCATACCCCAAAATAATACATTTTTTACACATAATTCAAGTGGTCATGTTATTTTGACTAGTAATCAAGACGCTGACTCAAAATTTTATAACAATAAAAAAACTACCAACATTATTTCTAATTGATGTTGAAATATTTGTAACTTTTTTAAAATAGTAAATTTCACAAAATTAAAGGATACAAAATTATGTCCTCTACTCTAAGGGGAGGTTCCCTTTATTGAAAATAGGAAAATATAAACTAAACCTATTTACAATATATATAGGTTGAAAATCTAGGAAAATGTATTCCCTTAAGTATTGGGTTGTATTAATTTTAATAAAAAAATGGAGGGTCACACATGAATGATAAAAAATAAGTTTTATCCAAGACATTACAAGATAAGATTTATGAAAATAAACATTTTTTAAATCTTAATTAAAGTATTGATTTAATTGAAAGATATGCATTAGCATAGAAAAAATATATAGCCACAAAGAAAATCAAGACACAAAGGTCTATAATTTCCTTTTGTTGTCATTTTGAAGAACACACAAAGTCTTTTTCTCCTTCTTTTCAATCAAAATTAAATTTGAGATCAAACAACCCTTGTACAATTTCCATTTCTCATATTTATAGAGATGAAAGGGAATGAACTAATCCTTCACAATACATGTGATCTTTGGCATTCACATTTTTATCATATTCCTTTTTTACTAATTGTTTTTTTTGAATAAAATTTCCAAAAATAAAATAATGGACAAAAATATAAAACAATTTTGATCATCCTAATATGTCTTCTTTGGATTTTTAGCTAGTGTTCAAGATCATGGAGTAGAAGTAGAGATTCTAGTTTGTTCCTTATCCTAGGTATCTTTAAATTTTATAAATGTATCCGTTACTTTGGTGATTATGATCCCCTTAGGGACTACCACATGTTTACATCATATCAGAAATATTTCACATACTAGAAACCTATCATTTGGGACTTCCAAGAGTTTGGTAGGTTGCTTGTTCATTTATTCAAGTGAGATGTAGATTTCACTAAACACAGTCATTGAACCAACATTGAAAGAATTTTATTTGAAAATAGTTCTTTGATCAACTTTTTGAATTGATGCTTTACTTCATCCACTATGAAATATCTTTTTTAATCCTCCTTCAACATATCACAATGTATTTATCCCGAGTTAGAAGAGAGTTATTTATTCTTTTATCTTCCAATTTGGACTTGCTCTTGAAACTCACATAAAGATTGATTTAGAATTTATATCTTCTAAAGGATGCATTCTGACCAATTGCAAGAGGTATCATCTTCATCTTTATAAAATATACAAGCCTTAACCATCATGTTTATTTCTATGTCAAACATTTGTTGAATATCATATTTCACATTTTACCAAACCTCCAACTCACTATCATGGGCCTTGATTTTTTTAATTGATATTGACGATCTCAACATCAATTTTACCATTTAGCTTTGTTACCTACTCAGTATATTTAATGCCTTCCAAGAGTAGCTCCTCAACCCAAGATTCAATATTTTTACCATAGGTATGGTATCTACTAATGGTGGTTATGGCATCCATACTAATTATAGTAACTTGAGAAGGAGCATCTACCTCATAAAATACTAGTGATTTGACTAGATTGAGATGATAGTTGATATATTCAACAAACTATTGAACCTAATCCTTAAATTTATCATGAGTTATTTTATCCTATTTAGATATTTCTATCATCCTTTATGTATTTTCTCACATGTTATAAACATCATTTTCCTAGGTTGGATCCAAAAAATATAATCTCTTCAGAGTATAATCACTTTTTCATCTCCTCCTAATTTTATCAACATTAGGATCAAAATTATCCACAAACTAAGCCCTTGATGGATCTGAGAATAATCTTGATGTGGTATTTAGATTATTTAGAGGATTCTCAAGGAGATTAGAAACTACATAAAAATATGGAATTTCTTCCATAACCACCTTATTTCTTTTATTCAACATTGGTTTGATCCATTAAAATGAAATTTGGATGAAACTAATCATTTGAGTAGTTGAAGGTGGTGGTATAGGTTTATTTAAAGGTGAAGCCTCTAGAGGAAGTGGAATAGATGGAAAAATTTAAGGAGATGTAAAAGATGGTATTTTAACATCCCTAACAATTACATGTTGAGATACTACTTGAGTAAAGGAAATATATTATCTAGTGGTGTTAGGGATTAGTAGAGAAGGATCTCCAAGAGGGGAGGAGTAATAAAACATGGCATATTTATTAGCTTACAACTTTATTCCCTTAATAGGCATTTACTCACATGTTTTTCTAGGTTACTTTGGCTATTTAGGATCCTCATCATCTCCATCATAAATTTTAAAGGATTTAGATGACTGAGTAGAAATGTTGGCACTACCTTTCCTGTGATCCATCAGAGCTTTCACGAGTTCTTGATTTAGATATGTTGAATACCTAGATGTCTTAGAGACATATACTCTAGTAAAATTTGTTATTTTTTATTAAACCATTCCATGGATTGGTCCAAAATATGATTTATTCACCCTTGTAAGTTGATATCTCTTTAACAAACTAATTGATAGTAGGAAATGGGTCACCCATAACTCTTTAAACATATATGGGACCGAGGAGGTCACTCTAATCATCAATAATGACATTAAAAACACATATATTTGTGAAGGTTCTAATATATTCTAAATTTATTCTTCCCTAGACATGCATTATTACTTTGTACTCATATACATATTAAACCCAATAATATTCTAGATGTGGTACATGTTAAAATGAATCACTAATATCAAGGCATTTTATTAAAAACATCTTACTATAAAATTACTCCTTATTTCAAATGACTACAAAATTAATTTCACAATTGAATATTTTATATCATGAGCATTCACAACATTATTACATGTAAAATTACCCAAGCAGATATGAGATGTAAAATGCAATGTTTGTTCACTATGCCAAACTATATACATATTTTAACTAGGATGATCTAATTGATGGATAACTTGGGTAGCCACTGAGGATATCCTTTGAATCCTAAAACTATGATATATGTAAATTTACAGAATTGGATGAAGTAGTTCCCATATTGATAAACTATATCAAATGCTTCATTAGAATTTTTCTTCCCCAATATTCATCTAGGGCTTGGACTATTATCATAGTGAATAAATCATTAACTCTTCTTAGATGTTTGTTGATTTACTACAAATTCAAGTAAGTACTAGTGTGTATGCATTTGCATTGGATCACTAAGTGATACTAGGGTACACTCTCTGATAATCCAAATAGTGAACCAAGTATGAGGTCATGAAGAATTATTTTTTAGCATCCACATTGATCAATAGTTAGTGTAGGGATTCATTGATTATTTCTCCCCATTATATGTATTTTTCCAATGATAGATTATGTCCAATGCCATAAACATCCATGGGTTAAAATTCATGGTTTTCTCATTTACTACTAACCAATTGAGGTGAGTTATCATGTTTGATGGATATTTTTTGAAGTCTAATATGTATAAGCTCTTTGGTAGCTAGTAAATATGGCTTATCTTATGCTTTAACAATGACTCATTTATGGTGGTTAGATACTTGTTCATATTTTATTTCAATAGTATTATCCTGCTAATACACTCAACCTTGCATATGTGTCATGCAGTGGGATTATTATGGTCATTCCCATTGATTTCCCATATAATTGGGAAATTATAGGCCCAACACTTGATTTTATCTCTTTGGTATTAAGGTCATAATATTGAGCACATATTAATATCAAATAAAATCATTATACTAGGCTAGTAAAACTAATCAC